>CAJQUW010013686.1:0-22997 GCA_907163375.1 Prostheceraeus crozeri | reverse complement strand
AGTAGTAAGAAAACGGCGAACACCAGATAGCGCAAGATGGCCGCCATCGCTGACGTCCCCCCCCCCCTCTGGAACGGCAGAGTGTCGTGGTCGGCCGCCGTGGTGCTTCGGGTCTGAGTCCCCCCCCCTCTGGAACGATAGAGGTTGTAGTCTGTCGTGGTGTGCCGACCAGGTGGGTTCACAAACTGTTCGCTGACGTCCCCCCCCTCTGGAACGATAGAGTGTCGTGGTGGACTTGGGCGACCGCCAGGATTAGTCTTGAAGCTATAGTGTGTGATGTTTTTCGTGCAATCTGCTGAATGTTGGGTTGTAAAATGGGTTGTTTCGAGTGGAAGGAGTGGTCGGATGAGAAAACGGAGGTCGGATTCGTATTCAGCGTGAAATTCTGCATCGGTATGGTGAGTTTCAAGGCAATCGGTGAGAAAAAATTTTCAACATTTTTCGAAAAACGACAGAGTTAGAATTTGGGACGTTTTGGTGTGTAGCGTCAATACGAAGCATCGGATGAGAAAACGGAGGTCAGATTCGGATTCAGCGTGAAATTCTGCATCGCTATGGTGAGTTTCAAGTCAATCGGAGAGAAAAAATTTTCGGCTGACGTCCCCCCCCCTCTGGACAGCCTGCTTCGATTTTGGCTTCCAGTGGACGGATTTTGTCGTGCGATAGCTCGTTTGAAAGCTAAGAGTGAGACAAATTCAGTGAAAGAATCGGCTTGTTCCTATCTGTCTTCGTTCAAAAGTTAGAGCGGTTACAAGATTTTAGGTCGGAGCTCGCTCACCTGAAAAAATCCTAAGTGTCAGAGTGACTTTGTATGGGTAAAATTTTGAAAATTTTCCAAAGTGTGGAATTTCGACCTGGGACCTTCACCAAAACATTTTTCATCAAATTTCACTGACCTCCCCCCCCCCCGACATCAATCTTCTAACTTTGGTTCTAGTGAACGGATTTTGTTCGTTCGAGTTGCATTCGAAAGAGGAGAAAAAGCTGCTCGACAACATTTTTTGTTGCGAGTCAATCGGACCAGCCGTTCAAAAGTTAGAGCGGTTACAAGATTTTAGGTCGGAGCTCGCTCACCTGAAAAAATCCTAAGTGTCAGAGTGGCTTTGTATGGGTAAAATTTTGAAAATTTTCCAAAGTGTGGAATTTCGACCTGGGACCGTCACCAAAGCATTTTTCATCAAATTTCACTGACCTCCCCCCCCTCTGGACAGCTTGCTTCGATTTTGGCTTCCAGTGGACGGATTTTGTCGTGCGATAGCTCGTTTGAAAGCTAAGAGTGAGACAAATTCAGTGAAAGAATCGGCTTGTTCCTATCTGTCTTCGTTCAAAAGTTAGAGCGGTTACAAGATTTTAGGTCGGAGCTCGCTCACCTGAAAAAATCCTAAGTGTCAGAGTGACTTTGTATGGGTAAAATTTTGAAAATTTTCCAAAGTGTGGAATTTCGACCTGGGACCGTCACCAAAACATTTTTCATCAAATTTCACTGACCTCCCCCCCCTCTGGACAGCTTGCTTCGATTTTGGCTTCCAGTGGACGGATTTTGTCGTGCGATAGCTCGTTTGAAAGCTAAGAGTGAGACAAATTCAGTGAAAGAATCGGCTTGTTCCTATCTGTCTTCGTTCAAAAGTTAGAGCGGTTACAAGATTTTAGGTCGGAGCTCGCTCACCTGAAAAAATCCTAAGTGTCAGAGTGACTTTGTATGGGTAAAATTTTGAAAATTTTCCAAAGTGTGGAATTTCGACCTGGGACCTTCACCAAAACATTTTTCATCAAATTTCTCTGAACGAGGGGGGGAGTCAGTGAAATTTGATGAAAAATGTTTTGGTGACGGTCCCAGGTCGAAATTCGGAAGTTTTAAATTTTCAAAATTTTCACCACACTGGAGCTCTCACACTTAGGAATTTTTTCACTTGTGGCATGTTACATGGACATGTGATGACGGACCAACTTCCCGTGATCATATGAGAATGGTTCAGGTGTCATATGATAGAGAATGATGAGACGAATCGTTTGCAACAAACCGCATGTCGCTACGATGAATACTTTCGGAGATAGAGCTATTTTAAGTTTTCTTCCGAGCATATATAAACCCCCGACAACGTAAGTCTGATCACTTCATCGAAAGACGAGGTAAGCGACGGTCGTCGCTCTGAGCTCCCGATATCGGGTGTTTCAAAGGACTCTATCTTTTGAAGTAGGCAAGCTATCTTCTTACTTCAAAGTTTGTATGATAGAGTTTGATAGTGTCTTTACTACTGATAAAATTTTTTAAAAGTAGTATGAGTAGTAAAATGCGGATTTTTTTAAAAATTCTTAATTTTCAGTTTTTTCAAAGTTTTAACATACAGACTAAGGTTTTCAAGTATCCTGAGTTCAAATCTGCTATCAGATTTGAAATTTAACTAAGTCTAAGGCAGCTTTGAGGGGTTAGATCCCAGCTACTGATCACTACCTTTGACTCGGCGTTCCTGTTACCACTTCGGGGCAGTGACAATGATGTCTTCAGCTGTAAAGAGCGGGTATCGGGGAAGATCTCTCACTTCCCTAGTGATCGGTACAAGGCCTTCGGGCTGTCGACGGGATCGAGTGCCACTCACTACACTCTTTAGGAATATGACTGTACTACATGATTCCAAACTTATACAAATTTCATTATCTTACAGCTAACGATAAATCTAACATGGCTAATGACAGGAACCGCAAATACCATATTAAAATGTGCTCATGTGGGCGAGTTAATCGCAGTGCGGACGCCAAAGCTCATGTTAAGAAGGCGGGCACCGGCCACATGATTATCTTGAATAGGGTTGCGTGCGTGAAGTGTAGAGTGCTGAAGGGTGATGAGGATGAGGCGCGTTTTTACAGAGTGCATGCTGACTGTAGTGGTGGTTTAGTGACTGATTTGAGATTTACGCAGTTGATTGTGGAAGAGAGGGAGCGAATGTTGGCGATCGAGCGAGAGGGTAAGGCTGAGAATGTTGTTGAGAATGTTGTTGAGAATGATGAGTTGGCGAGAGCGGTTGCGTCGTTGGAGGGTGAGATTGAGCGAAAGAGAGTGCTTGAGAGTGATGATGAGGATGATGTGGATTTAGATAGGGAGCGTGTGAGGAAGCGTGTGAGGAAGTTGAGCTCTTCGTCGTCGGAGGTGTCAAACATTGTCATCACCGACCCCCCGAAGAGCTCATCTTCCCCAAAAGTGAAGAGTGGTGGGATTCGTGTGCAGTCGGCGAGGTGGTTGAAGGATGAAGAGGCATGTTTCGCAGCAGATGGCGCATGATTTGTTGGTTAATAAGTATGAGAGTTTGAAGAAAGTGAAGGATGAAGTTGTGAAGGAGTTGGATGAGTTAAAAAAGAAGGAACTGAAGTCGAAGGAGGTAGCGGATGAAAATATTAGAATGAGGCGTAGTGTGACTGATTTGAAGAAAAAGACGCGAGAGTTGGAAGAGAAGAATGATGAGTGTGAGAAGAGGGCGAGTGCTGCGGAGAGAAGAATGAGAGATGCAGAAGCGAAGTTTGAGGAGATGATGAAGGAGATGAGTGTGTTGAGAGCGAGGAATGTTGAGTTGGAGAGGACTGTGGCTCGGCGGGGTGATGAGAGGCAGGCGTATGAGAAGTTGGAGCGCATGAGGGATGAGTGGGAACGTGTGAATGAGGATCGTTTGTTTGAATTTCACATCCCTATTCGGGATAATCATTTGGCCGGCGAAGTATTGGTAAATCAAAGCCTCGACGAATCAATAATATGTTATAACGGCCATCCGACCAAGAAATGTCTGCATGCCAGCCTAAGAATGCGCGGTCACTTACATAAATTCTCGATTCGGAAGCGCGCGAGACTGCCAAAGGATTACTAACTTGGTAAGTGAAAAGTAAATAAGATAGTATATCCTATTCTAATACATATCATTTTCATTGCAGATCTTTGCCCGCCTTCACCACCCCATCACTACACTCCCGAGAACGAACCATCGGCTCTCTTAAGGGCCACCTAGGGGCAAGACATGATAGAACCTCCACGCGGTTTGCCCTGGGCAGTCTTCGGACTGGCGAATACTATCATTAAGTTGAATCTGCTATCAGTCAACTTGAACGTTGCGTCGCGTTAGAGGGGTATATAAACCACTGCCTCTCATTTCATTTCATTTCAATCATGCAGACGCCGAACAGTCAAGTCAGCTCTCCTCGCGGACCGCAGTTAAGGCCGCGAAATTTATTTGAGGAGTTTGTCAGGCTAGAGGAGCAAGACAGAGTTTTTAATAATCTTGCTCGGATTGGCAATCCGATGACAGCAAGGCGCTACATTCCACTTTTTAGCCATGTACCAGTTAGTGTGGAAGTCGACAGTGCTACCAAAGAGAGAGTCTTTGACTCTCTCAGCAGAATTGGTAGGGTGTAAGATGACGTTACTCCCGAGAATGAACCATCGGCTCTCTTAAGGGCCACCATGGGGCAAGACATGATAGAACCTCCTCGCGGTTTGCCCTGGGCAGTCTTCGGACTGGCGAATACTATCATTAAGTTGAATCTGCTATCAGTCAACTTGAACATTATGCAGTCGATTGCTATCCCTGAAGCATTCTGATTCGCTGTTGAGCAATTCATTGTTGAAAACCCTATATAAGCCAGAAGATTGTAGCGCTTCTCATTCAATTTGAAGTCACGATGGAAGCGACATCTGCCGACAACATTCCCGTCTTCACCGATGAAGACAACGCCATTCCCGAGTTCGTCATCCTCGACGAGTGGGATGAAGAGACTGAGAAGAAGGGGAAGATCAAGAGGATCGTTTGGACGGATGAGGTGTGGACTCCTAAAACCACCCGCATCCGAAAGGTGCCAGATGCACCAGTACGACCTCGGCGGTATAGGGTCTATGACAACCTAACCGTCATACCCATTGATTATTCCAGCCAATAGTCAAATTCACACCCCCCGAGAACGAACCATCGGCTCTCTTAAGGGCCACCATGGGGCAAGACATGATAGAACCTCCTCGCGGTTTGCCCTGGGCAGTCTTCGGACTGGCGAATACTATCATTAAGTTGAATCTGCTATCAGTCAACTTGAACGTTGCAAATGAAGTTCGGTGTAATACTTCCTTTCGACGGGCGTTCCTGTAAAGGGCGGCGGTGAAACCCGTAGCTATGTATACCGCAAGGGACATTCGGCAATGGTCAATCTTGTTAAACCTCTCTGCGTCATGTTTGCAAGTGATTGCCTCTGTCTCAACGTAGTATGCATTCGCGCCAGGGCGACATTTAGCCAACTGTCGAAGGTTGCCTAAAACTTTCCATTGCATACGTTATGAGAGCCATGAGTTCTACCTGTCTCTATCAATGAGATGAATTGATGAATGGAATGAAAGGGAGGACACTCACGCGCCACACGCAACATAACACACTTCTCTCTTCCGTAGTCTAACAAGCTCTTTACACATGGATCGCAGTCGATTGCTATCCCAGAATCATGTAAGCTATCTTAATTTTATTTAACACTATTTCATCTACCATTATCACCCATATGAAATGTTATAAGATTTGCAAGTTAAACTAAGCGTGCTACTATTTCCAAATGAAAAAGTATACATGGTTAAATTATTCACTAAAGCCCCATTCAAGTAAGTCAGTATGAAAGCAAAGATAATACGAAATAAACATTTATTATGGCATGTATTTCAAAAGGTCTTCATCGTCAATATCGTTCCAGAGTCTGACTTCACATAGATCACAAAAACAGTTGAGCTGCTTTAAACGTTCTTCTGCAGCGTCCCTCACTTTCTCAATGTACGCCCACTCCGCCACGGTTCGCGGTTGGGAGTTAGGGGTGTACCACTCCCATATTTGATGCAAGTGCGACTTGCTGGTCATCTCCATCACCCCTTCGGCATCATATTGTAAATATTTCCACCGTATGCCTGTTAGGTCGGGCAACTCCTCTTCATCATCCTCTGATAATGATAACTTTCGTATATTGTCGAGATTGTATGTCTTCTCCACCTTCGCCTTTCTTGGTGCATTTGGTGTAACGAGCACCTTTGCTGATGTACATGGAGAGGAGAACTCCAATGCGGTATTTGGTGTTGTTGGAGGACTTGTCATGTTGTCTTTGAAATGCTGACTTTGAATAATGATAACTTTAACATTTTTCTAATTCTTAAGTATACACAAGCAGCCAATCAGAATGAACATCCAATGAATTAAGAGAATGAAAGTATATAAGCAAAGTGACATTCATGTCATTTCATTTAATCTGTGAATCATAAAAGTGACGAACGCACGATCTCTCTCTTTGACTATTATTCTGTCTGATCATATTTCATTAAAATGGTAAGTTAAAGATTTCCTCTCTCATCTCCCTCAAACGTGTGACTAATAGCATCTTCCTCAATTTCAGGCATCAACTTCATCACCAACGCCCTCCCTTCTCGAGGAAAGTTTAGAGTTATTGAGTCAAGGTAGGTTGTAACAATACACTGAGGCTTGAACAGAGATGATAGAATGATTTCTCTTTCAGGTGATGTGAGTTCCAGCTCAGAACTGTCGCGACATGGCAACGAGTGGGAATGTGCTGACTGTGGGCACATCTTCACGAGGAAATGGGATCTCACCCGACACATCAAGCGAGGAGTTTGTCGACCTAAGCCGGCATCAATCTCCGGAGGTGGGGATGATTCTGTTAACGTCGTCTCCTTTTCTTGCGACTTGTGCGCTCAGTCTTTCGAGACACGTTTTGAACTATCTTCGCACAGACTTCAACATACACACACGAACGATACCTACACCAACGGTACCTCCTCTATCCGACTCACTGAAGTGTCCATAAATAATTTAGTGAGGAACTACCAGATGGACTCCTCAGAAACCATTGCTAACTTTGAGGAATGGTTTCATCAAAATTCATCATTGATAGAAGCGCTCTTCAACAATTTAGACAATTTTAGGATGAAGGCGCTCATCTATCTTAAAATAAAATATGTAAAAATCGACCACCATACTGGACAAATAATAGAGAGGTTGGAGTTTCACATACCCTCCTCTCCTGCAACCGAGGTTGTAGACTATGAGTCTTGGATAAATTTTCACATGCAAGGATTAAAATTAAATATTGATAAATTTAACGAGCGCGATGGCGGTCTCATTTTTGACGGCATTGAGTCCGCCTTATTTAAAATCAGTTTATTAGGAAATCATAGTGGTCGAGGCTCCTTTAAACTTCCAAAAATTTTAAAAAACAAAACAGCAGTCATTAATGTCGATTGCGAATCGCAATGTTTTAAATAAGCTGTCCTCTCCATTCTCCACTATAATGATATCAATGCGAATCGAAATCGCACATATAGCTATAGGAAGTGGGAGAATGAATTAAACTTCGATGACTGTAATAGTGACGATATGAAAATTAAAGATATAGAAAAATTTGAAAAATTGAACAACATTAAAATAGTTCTCCATGTTTGGGAAAAGGGATTGAAGGGTGTGCGCTACAACTCGCGTTCGAGTTGTTATGACCACGTTGTCAACATTTTATTAGTAAGACAGGATGATAGTGAGGAATGGCACTACTGCGGCATTCCCAAAATTTCTCGCTTATACCACCACTTAAGAAATTCTACCTCATCAGAGATTTATTACTGTGACAGATGCATTCGCCACTTTAGGAGTAAAAACAAATTTGAAACTCATTATGAGTGGTGTAAGCGAGGTAAACTGCAAATGGAACGCATGCCCAAAGATAAGGAGTTTTCATATAGAGAGAATGGCGATGAACTAAGTCCTCTTCGTGTCATCTATGCTGACATCGAATGTTATATCGATGATAACATCCATCGACCAGCAGCCATTTCCTGCTATGAAGTATGGCATGACCATTTCCAAAATAAAAAAAATAAAATGCACGTCTGGCAAGGTGAGGATTGTATTTACCAATTCCTACAATTCCTCAAACAGGCTGTAAAATTTCAGCAAAAGTATGATGGTGAACTCTATCGCAGATCATTGCATATGACAGCAGATGATCAAGTAAAATTTGATAGTTGCAACGTTTGCCCCAACTGTAGGAAAACATTTGATGATGATAAGATTAAGAAAGTGCGCGACCATGATCACATCACTGGTAAATTTAGAAACGCACTATGTTCAAAATGCAATTTTTCACTTAGGATGAAACGGCGTACATTACCCGTCATTTTCCATAATTTCAAGGGCTACGATAGCCATATGATAATAAAAGGAGGTTTAGGTCAAATGAAAGAGTGGAAGCTTGATGTAATAGCACAAACGAGAGAGAAGTTTATGGCCATGACAGCAAAAGTGCCTGTCGATAAAACTAAAGAAAATAAGACGGTCTATTTTGATATAAAATTTTTAGATTCCTACCAATTTATGACTGCATCACTGGCCTCTCTCGTGCAAAATCTAAAGTCTCTTCCACTAACACAAAATCTTAAGAAACAATACCCAAATCTAACCGATGAAGTCATCACACGGAAAGGAGTCTTTCCATATGCATATTTTGATGCGATTAGTAAACTCGGCGAGACTTCTCTTCCGCCCATAGATAAATTTAAAAATGATTTGATCGGCGCATAATGTAAGACCGAAGATTATGAACATGCACAAGATGCATGGATAAAATTTGACTGCCATACATTTGGCGAATATATGATTGCCTATCTTAAGTTAGATGTATTTTTGCTGGCTGATGTATTTCAGGAGTTTCGACGAGTGGCATTAGAAGAAGATAAGTTAGATCCCGTCCACTTTGTCAGTCTGCCAGCCATGTCATTTAAGTCTGCTTTTAAAATGACTGGTGAGACCATTCATCTCTTACAAGATCCAGAGATGTATAATTTATTTGAGCGAGGAATTCGCGGTGGTCTCACATTTGTAAATAAACATAGGTTAAAATCAAAAATAGTAGGCGATGATCAGACTCATCTTAAGTATTATGACCAAAATAATTTGTATGGTAGTTCATTATCCAAACCGCTACCTCACTCTGAGTTTAGCTGGTTAGATGATAGTGAAATTCAACATTTCTCCAACCCTTCTAACATACTAGCAATCCCAGATGAAGGTGATTGGGGATATTATTTTGAGATAGATCTAATCTATCCAAATAATATTAAACATAAAACCGTAGATTTTCCACTCGCACCCGAATCAGGTGAAGTGAGTAAAGATATGTTTTCCGACTTTATGAAACAATTTCATAAAGATTTAGAATCATGTGGACAACCCAAGTATAAGCCTTGCCGAAAACTTTTGCTCACTCAATATGATAAAGAAAACTATCTAGTTCACTTTAGCATCTTAAAATTTTATTTAGAAATGGGCATGATTTTAAAAAGAGTTCACCGCATTATTAAATTTAGACAGAAAGCCTTCCTCAAACCCTACATAGATAGTAACAGCCAGAAACGTGCACTAGCCCAAAATAATTTTGAAAAAGATTTTTATAAATGTAAGAACAACAGTCTATTTGGTAAGACGATGGAGGATGTTAGAAAGCGCGTAAACTACAAACTAGTTAATGATGATCAAAAGTATCACAAATTGACCTCATCACCTCTATTCATCGATAGAGACATTATCGATGAGGATCTTGTAGGTATTAAAATGATAAAATCTGAAGTTGAGTTGTGCAAACCCATCTATATTGGTCAAGCTGTTCTAGATTACTCCAAGCTTGAAATGTATCAACTCTTCTATAAAATACTAAAACCGTGTCCTCTCGTAAAAGAGGTTCGTTTGTTGGGTGGTGACACAGATAGTTTCTTCTTAGGTATTACCACTCAAAAAGATTTAAATTTTAATGAAGTAGGAAAATCTTTAGAAAGATATTTTGATACATCAAATTATCCTACTGATCATCCACTATACTCCATCAAAAATAAGGCCAAACTTGGTTGTTTTAAGGATGAGACAGCAGGGAAGGAGATAGCTGAAATGATTCTCCTCCGCCCTAAAATGTATTCTATGAAATTAAAGGATAGTGATGATAGCATTAAGCGCGCTAAAGGCATATCAAGATCATTGGTCTCTAACATGAAACATAAAAATTTCAAGGGAGCCTATAGAAATAAAAATATAACGTTTGTCAATATGACAATCTTAAAATCTAAGTCGCATGAGATCAAAACTCATACTTTTAGGAAACGGGCGCTTTCAGCATGGGAGGATAAGAGGTGCTGGCTAGAACACAACATATCTCTTCCACATGGACATCCTGACACAAACATACCACCACCCAAAAGAATTAAACTCACACTACCACATTCAGGAGACGTCTTAGCATAATCATCCTTAACTTAGTATTTTGATGTTGATTTCTGTAGATAAACATTGTTGTTTTATGTATCGCATGAGATTGTTTTTTCCTTGTGAATATGTGTCCACATCTGTACATTCCCCATGTGATAACTTTTCCACTGAAAGACATTTTTCCTATCCCTGTATATTTCCACCCTTCACGAAGTAAAAAGACTTTTTGTATATAGCAATGTTTATTGAAGTGCGCTCATGTATATATTTTCAGTGGATGTTGTATAAAGTCTATTGCTTCACATTCATGTACATATTTCAATAAATGTTGTATAAAGACTTCACTTTGTTTTCCGAAACACTAACGTTATGAGGGATTTAGTATCTTTCACGTGGATGCACTCTTGTAAAACATTGGTAATTTTGATAGCAATAGAGGGTATAGTTTGTTTGACGACGGGATGATAGAAAATAGATTCAAACATCTTCTCGACTATTCCATATGAAGCGTCTTTATCATGAATGAAATCACGTAAAATGTATTCTTTTTTCTCACCAACAGAAATAGGTAGAATCAAATCACTTTGAATGTAAAGGTGCTGTTCATGTTTATCAAGTGTCATTGGTGTTTCTATACCAATCGTATGCGCAGCAGCAAACACAGTTTGTAGCATTGAAAAACCAAAGAGTTTTTTCAAATTTTTACTCAATTGACATTGAATGTCATCACCCAGTCTCAGAACAACGCGTTGATTTTCAATTGAAAACGAAATGTGGTGTGTCTTTACATCATATTTACTTTTCATCACATGCTTCAACTTCTGTTGTATATAAGGATTTACTACATGAATGAAGCTTTCAACTGTATGATATAGACGCGGCATTATATTGATAGCAACTTTAGATTCTTCATAAGACTGGTAAATTTTCTTGATGCGATCGCCATAGATGTCCACCCACCATTCATCATTAACTGAATCAGCTTTAGTGTGATATTCATGAGAACCATACACCACACCGCTTCCAATAATAGGTGTATAATGTCTTACAAAATGACGCAAGGTTGGAGAGAAATAAACTGTAAGTTTGTCATTATATTTCTGAATAACCAACTTATTTTTGTTCGCCATAATTTTCTCTCCATACTTCTTACCCACAGTCTCATTCCATCGTTTTACTAACTCAATAAGTGATAAAGGTTGAACGCCACGCTTTTTCAAAATGATGCGTTCTTCACATTCTACAACATCTTCATCAAATATTTTAAATCTATAATGAAATTTGTTGATTCGATTTGAATAAACTTTTTTAACATTTGCAGTAGCAATTGATATTAGATGTAGTCCATGACCAAAACCAAGATGTGGATAGAATTCATTATCCAACCTCAGCGTAAGACCTTTAGTAAAAGAATGAAAGCGGAGGAACTGTCTCCCACTCCAATGATAGATAGTAAACTCATAAGCTTTCTGATTTTTATTCTTCATGATGGAAGTATTACCACTGTTGAATGCCTTAATAATTTTCTCATTCCCAAATGGTTCATAAGAATCTGATTTTATCTGAATCCATTCATAGTTCCACTTTCTATCTGATGTTAAATTGTATGGGAACTGAAATGCATTATTCATCGTTATTCCATCATGGGTGCGAGGAGTCAATATCATTTCTTCCAAATCATTCACATTCTGAATATTGCTATCATAGCAAATACTAGAAACACCAACCTCCCATTCACCTTCTAAATGCAGTGGCCGATTTAATTCTACTCGATAGTCTGATGGTTTATTTTTGGGAAATTTATTCATAGAAGCATTACTGGGCAAGTAGATTAGAAACGAGTCCTTATTTTCACTTTCCATATTATTCACATTGGAAAAATATATTAGCATACGTTTGCATTAACTCTTCATTCGGAAATGGAGTGTGATACTTGTTACAGCATCTTTATGAAAAGGAATCAACGCACCAGCATCGTCATAAATGGCAATATCAATTTGTGGGATGTAGTTTGATTTCAGCTTTGTATAATGCACTTTCTTGAAAGTATGCTCAGATAAAATACTGCAGCTTTTTGGCTGGTATGGTATCATTGCTAGCAATGGAGCTTCAACATCTCCCACACGTACATCTTCACCAATATTGGAATATATCTGAAAATAGTTAATACGACGCGATAGTGACATGTCTGCGCTAGCTTTGGTTACAGTACCACTTTTAAAGATATTTTGATCAAACCCAAAATGTCCATTAGAGTTTTATCCATAATTAGTTCAATACCTTTTCCACTTATAGTGAGAGACAAAGTACCTTCTTTTTCAGAAAATGAAATATGTTGATCATTAATCACTTCATTTAAATAATCTACAACCAATTTAACCGAAGTAATAATGCGAGGCATCAACACTCTTGTTTCATGTAAGATCCCACCTCAAGACTCTACACACTTTCTGTATAAAGATACGGACCATTCTGTATCAAATTGATTTGACCTTTCACATGGTAAATGTTGCATATCAGATTTTCCATGAACAGCTGCAGAACGATGTCGCAAGAACTGATGAAAATCTTTTGAACAAACTAATACTAGATCATCATCATTTAATTTGCTTATTGCAATATGATTAGATGATTTAATATAAGTCAATGTTGCCACTTGTTTACCATCAACTCGAAGGAGATAATTAAATTTCTTCAATAATGTTTCAGGAGTCATGTTTGTCTTCCTTGGCTTAATCACAATCTTCTTCACCAACGTCTTCTCATTTCTTGGAATAAGATCTACATAATAAGCTTCCTCTCGATATATTAACTGTTTATGACCACTTATGTGGTAATTAACGTTAAAATTATCATAGCTTGTTAAGGCGCTAGCGAGGTAGCCTAAATCATTTCTTAAACTTGGACTTAAACCAACAATCCAATCTTTCTCAACTACATGATGTACATAGGTATAATCATCATTGTGCGGAGTAAATTGGACAATATGTTTACACGCTTTATTCAAGAAATCATATATAAACTTTTTACATGATAAGAGATCTTTCTTTGGCCACTGTGGAATGTATACTCGGCAGCCCTTTTCACATTGGTAAGCAGCTGTACGCCTCATATTAATAGTCATCACCTCATGATCAAAAGTATAGACACAGTTGCTATAAACAAGTTGAGTGACACCCACTTCCCAATTTCCATTTAGCTGTTGTGCATGATCAATGGGAGTAGAAAAGAGTGCGGCTCGATTACTAGTAAATCTCTTTGTAGCCGCATTGCTAAGCAAAATATGATAAAACGACATTTTTATATTGCTGATCTGCAACTTTGCATAACATCATGAAGACTTGGATTTTGGACTCTCTACAATATATCAGAGTTGATCGTGATGGAAACGTACATTTCAAAAATTCTCATGGACTCTCACTGGACTAAAATCTCATGTACAAGCAAATATGATCCTAGACTATCTCATCGAGTATGTACGTACCCAGCGGATTGTAAAAAAAAACAATTTTTCCAACATGATGTTTTCATTTCAAATCATGATAGAACTTACAAATCATTTTTTCATTAGAGGATGGATTACATGAAAAGTTTTGAATAATAGATGCAAATCGAGATACATGTAAACGTTTTAAGATGAAGTACAGTACAAAAGCACCACACGTTGATGAAAGTGGATGTTGTAGTATGCGTTCATTTCGCTGATATTGACGCGTATGTTTTCTCAACCACTGCTGTGTTGGTATATTTGGAGGTTGAGCAAGAGAGTCAAATAGTTCACGTCGGTCTTCTCCAATAAAGATCGCTTTCCAATGCTCACCGCCTAAATTCTGCGAATGAGTGTTTAGCACAATAAAGATGGGATAGTGATTTACTGCAGGTGGTAAGGTATCGAGTGAATAGACATTATCGAAAGCTTTCAACGTCGCTTCGTCTGCATTACGCTGCACTTTAGTCTTAATATCGTCAGCAGTCAACCAACTCATTAACGATTATACTGAAGAATCACGTCACGATACTTTGTAATTTCAATATTTGAATCGAAGACTGCATAAATTAATACATTGATCGTCTCAGGTAGTGTTCTTTTGAACGTCAAATCCAAACGAATATTATGAGGCACGTTCGCTTGACGATAGGGTGCACTAATATCGCTGTCAGCAGTCAAATCAAATGCATAAATAGTATATCCACTCTTAAACTCTTTCATAAGTAAGTCCGTTGGTGTCATCCGTATTGTAAAAGCCAAAGACATCCATAAAATCAACATAACTGCGCATAAATTGATCCGAAGCAAAATCTGGTTTGTAGGGTGGACCAGGATGACTGACACCATTTACACGTAAAGCAATTTCACTTAACTGATTGTGTTTAAAATTGAAAGGATTCTTCTTTATATTACCATTAAATGCATCATTTTCAACCATTGCCACCATGAGGAGCTTCGGTGCTTCCGATGGAAAGAGACCATCTTTCATGAAACTCTTTTGATCTTTCGGAATTGTAAAGGTGAGAAGCTTTGTATGCTGAACGGGGTAAATGGCATTTTGGCGGTTAAGGCCTTCATCATGCCCTCTAATGACACTTGGATTCGGTACTACTCGACGAATGTAAAGTTCAATATCTTCCACATGAACTCTAAAATTGTCAACTTTAGCAAATGCATTCAGCGCAAATTCAGGCTTATTCAATGTCAGCTTGAGTCGCATGCTGGTATTACACAGTAAAAACTTTGACTGTCTAAAGAAGTCTAAATTCAGCGGACCATATAGCTGACATACTTTACTATCTTTAATCATAGCAGATCGCTTTACAAAGCCACTGTTTGTTTCAACATCAAATTTTCCTGCTTCATCTCTATACCATCCCATGGCTTCCATATGACTTTTTTGTGCTGCTGGATGAAACTGTGATACATGATTGAAATATGATTTATAGGGATAATCGCTTTGACCACCTTCCACCTGCTGCTCTCCAATCGTTAGAGAAACATCGCGAAGTAATGTAGTCAATGGTAAATTGTTCAGTCCAACTTTATGTGTATCGTCAATAGCAGTTCCATCTGCTTGCTGAATTCTAAACCTCAAATCAAGCATCGCATAACTCAAATCTATGTAGTCATCACTACCACCAGGAATAACAAATTGAATGGGACCAGCATTCTCAGCTGTTCGAGGATGATAATCTACAATACTTGAACTAAGAATATCTGTCTGTATGGCTTGTTGATCAAACAAACAAGAACCAGAAGTTTTACACTCCATGATTAGAAGTTATGGCAGCGTCGTCGTTTAGCGCCTGATGAATGATTAGAGCCTCTGCGACGTTTGCGTGAATGCCTTTTGACTGAAGATCGCACCTTACCAGCTCCGCGATGTTTCCTCCTTCCTTTATTCATTCGTTTAGGTGATTTCTTTCCTTGAGTAACACCAGCAAAGGTCTGCTTCAATGTTTTTAAACCGCGTTCCTTCCCACGATTCAACAAACTGCTCTTAAAACTTCTACCTCTGGAAAGATCACTAGCAACATCACCAGCAAAGCCAACGGCATTACTTAAAACATTTCGTTTTAAAGATCTACCGACATTGGATATGAGAGGTGCTACAACAGATTTCAGTGCACCAAGTATGCTACCTCCACGTTGGCGGCGAGCGCCGATGTAAATTTGTCCTCCACCACTTACATAGGAGGGTCGTGAATAAAATGAGGCAGTTGGATTCATAGCTCAAACCCTAAACATTGTTAGTTACAACTTTGCATGAATCACTGTCGATCACTTAGATGAAAGATGTCGGCACGACGCATCCAAGAGTTCATACTTGAAGGATAACCAGTCCATTTAACAAGACACCATTCTTCACCTTGCCGTTTTTTACATCGAATGATTTTCTCTACCAAATATGTTTCACTTTCAGTGACTACCTCAATCTCATCGCGGTAAAAGCTACCCTCAATTTCTTCATTATCGTAATCTTTCAACTTGTAGGTGGTCGGAGAGTCTTTTTGATTAATCCTTGATACTGTAAATACCTCCTCTGTCCAATTCGGAAGGTACCTTTTAGCAAAAACACTTTTCACTTTTGAGATACGAACTTTATCGCCAATTTTCACATCACTTTTTCACATGAGTGCGTTTACGTTGGAATGATTCGCGCACTTTATCTACATTGTCAGCATTTACATCTACTGGTCTGAGTCCAATAGAACGATGGATAGAGTGATTGTAGGCATGGAGTGTATCTTGTAGAACCTTTGTCCAATTTTGTGTCAAGTTGGCAGTAAAATGTCGCCACAAGCGATTTTTTAATGTGCGATTAAAACGTTCAACGAGTGCAGCTTTATAAGCACTCTTTACACTAAACAACTCAATGTCATGCCTCTCAAATAATCTTGTCACATGCTGATTTTCAAACTCTTTTCCTTGATCACTCTGAATTCTTTTTGGAATGCGACCTTCTCGAAAAATTGTTTGGAATGCTTTTGCTACTCCTTTCCCTTCTTTAGTTTTTAAAGGTTGAGCCCACGCATAACGCGAGAAAATATCAATGACGGTTAAAATAAAATTATTGTCCGAGTTATGTTTTGAAATGGAGGCAACATCGCACAAATCTGCTTGCCACTGTTCATCGATGTCATGAACAATATAATGGCGGGTGCGGTACTTCTTTTTCGCTTGTTTGTGGAGTGTATAGGTAGCCTGACCCATTAACCATCGTTTCACTTGTGATTGTGGAAGACCACTCGCTTTTGATAATTTCTTGATAGATGCAAATCCTGCCGGATGTTTTACATCATAATAGATTGACTTCAAACGCTCAGTCGATGACGACTGACTATTTTTCCTCCTCATCTTTTTGCTTTCTTGCCTTTCTACATTTACAACAACTGCAGCATTTAGCTTTAGCGGTTTTGCGATCGTGTCCACATTGCTTAGGGGTTTCATTATGAGAGCTGGCGCAGCAAGTGCAAGTGACAACGACATTCACCTCTGGCGGCTCATTACATGGCAAGCAACACATCTGCTTCATATTAATAGTCTGAGAACATGTATTTCCTGGGAGGAGCTGTTTTACGTTTTCCTTTTACTAGTTTTAGTGGCGATGTAGATCTACGTCGAGTTCTTCCTCTTGTTTGCTTAGTGAGTGTGGAAGGGGATGTAGCAGGTGACGTCTTAAACCAATTTGTTGGCATTTTCATCACCTGAAGCATTGGAGTAGTAGCCACTGTTGAATCAAGTTCTTTCAATGTCTCATTATTTAAAGCAAATTTTGGTACATTATGCTTTTTCAATAGTTTAAGAAAGTATGACCAACCAGGTGAAACATAGCCCTGACGGCGCTTTCTACGTGTCGCATACTGAATCAAGTCTTCATAACGTGAAGCATCAATCACTTTATTTTCATCTGTAATGATTTCTCCTCTATCATTTACATTGAGATGGGGCTCAATACTGTTGAAAAGAGATATGGCATGTGCGCGAGATGCTAAAGGTGTAGCAGTCGATACAGAGTCACGCATCTTATTCTTCAAGTTTTTCAATTGCTCAACAGTTTCCGATTGTAATAATACAGCACGATGTGGATCTTTGATGTGAACATTTTGCTGATAATCTATTTCTTTCCTATACATTTGATTTGCAAGAGGTTGCTTTACTTGCTGCATGGCAGTCAATTGTACATATTCATCCTGAGGAATAACAATCATGCGAGAATAAGAACTCATAGTTTGTAGATAATCATGGGAGTTTTCAAAATATCACTTCGAAATCTAAATTCTTCCGGACACTCTTGCGTAAAGTCAATGAATAAGTAACCGTATGGTTTTTCAGTAGCTGCTTGAAAAATTTCAATTAAGGCTTTTGATCCTCTGGGTGCAACTTGTCGCGCTAAAATTTCAAATTGACTTTTATCTCGCGGATTCTTGAAAATAGCATAATAGTGTGTATTCAGGTTTCGTGTACGAGCTTCTTTTCCATCAGGAAACAAATTTTGTGTAATATAGATGATAAAACACCTTTTATGGTGTGCTGCGCGAGTGAACATATCTGTAACATCTTTTGAATTCTTACTTTCTTTTAATAAATCATCCAATACAACAACATCATTAGACTGAAGTTTATCCACTGGAATAATTCCTTCATGTCGAATAAAGTTGCGACTTTGCAATTCCTGAAACAGCGACGGTTGATAAATACCATAACACCAAATCACTCGATTGATAGGTTCCTTAAACAACTCCCTTCTTTTATCCAATAAATTCAGCGTGAAAACAGTTTTACCTGCATGAGATGGACCTGATACAGTCAGAACTTTATCACATTGAAGTCTGAAATCCATTTTATTACTTTGAGATTCAACATTTGCATAATTAACGCTTAGAGCCAAAGATATTACCCAATAGGTTGCCCACGGCAGGAGCTATCATTGGAAGTATTGCTGAAAGGAAACCGCCCTTTTGTGTTAGAGTTTTCCTCTTTCTTTGAAGGGTGACTTTAAGATTGGAGATGAAACGCAATTTCGTAGCATATCGCTTAAGTAACTTTCGTTGTTTTGGCGCTAATTTCTTCGTCCTCAACTTCCTCACATGAGAAATAATTTCACAAATGAATTTATCGTTAGCATGTCGTATAGCATTGTATCGCTGATTTGCTTTCATTCGTCGGAGAGCTTGAATGGCTGAAGAAAACTTTTGACTTTTACGTTTCGTCATTTTACGTTTCGCCATTTTCCGTGTTAGTCTTTGCTAAAACCTATCTTTACCACATTTGCATAGGTACTAACTATTGCGACATAAGTGACACTCGAAATGAGCAATATCACAGTGGTTACATTGGCAAAGTTGAATGCAATTACGTATGAAACAGTGTTGACAAAAAGCATGCTTACATCTCTTGAAGATGCGCTTTTCATTTCCATCCTTTCGCTTACATACATCGCAACACATAGTTTCACCGTTACTGATGTCTATAGCAAGTCTTTTTGAAGATATGAATTTGCTAGCCTTTTCTAAATAATAGACGCATGTACAGAAGGAATATACTTCGAGAGTGAGCAGACATAGCTCGAAAACCAGTTGTGCTACAATCAAGTACCACTGCATTTTCAATTTTTCTTTATGGAAAGTTGAATGTGAATATCTGAAATCGCTTCAATCACTAGACTGCTACCATGATGGTTAAATGCGTTAAGACGTTCAGCAATTTTTATCATATGTCTTTTAAAAAATTCTTCGGGGTGATCTACCACTTCCATTGAATAAGAAGCAAAATGGAAAGAGCGACTTTCCACCTCTTCCTTTCCAAAATGACTAAACTTAATTTTCGCAACTAATCGCGCCATGATAATGCTATCAGAGAATGTATTCATTAACTCTAGAAATAGAGTGCTAGCATCATCGACCACTGCTTCGATGTCGGTCTCATCTTTATGAAATTTTATCACATAATCTTGAACAGCTCCTTTTAAACTTTGCCTATGAAAACGTAATGATCCGCAGTCGTTTGAGAAAGACATGATCGCCCTTTATCTAACCCATCCATTGCATGAAAACAACAACTCTTCTCATAGTAACATTTATTGAATAATGGTAACAAGCATGCATTATAAATCAATGGTTTGAAAGAGATAAAATAGATACAGCTGGTAACTATCATTCAGCGAGCAATGATAACCATACAGGACTTTGGCAGTGTTGAGGTAAGGAGGAAAGAAGCATTGGTTATGAACGTAGCTACTACAACGAACAGACAAAATAGGAACACACAAATCCTTAAAACGTTTCGTGACTTCATGATAATGTTGATTCACTCTACTATCCCAAGGTGGGAGCAAAATATCATCAATGATTAGATTGGGAAATACTTTCCTCTCCTTACCAGGATTATTACAAAAGATGCGTATTTTAAACATTGAAAGCAGCTAACCATCGTTTAAAGTCAATAAGAAGAGCACTCTCACAAGAAAAGCCATAGTCTTGCAAATATTTCAGATTAAGTCCATGAATGTGTTTTCTCGCCCATTGATCAACATTGGGATCGCAGTTGGTATGTTGATGATAGACACTAACAATCTGATATGTCCAATTGTTCATAGCAATAGCACTGAGCTCCTGTACAGGTTCACCCTCACAATCCATAAAAATGATGATAGAAGCCTAAAACGGAAATTTACACATCTAAGGAAACGTTCTATAACATATTACAAAATGAAGAATTACATCGATGCTTTTCACGACAAAATACACAAATGATATGATGGCAACGAAGAAGTAAAATGTATCTAATAAGACCACGTCTACGACACTCAAAGCACATAAGCGAATTGTCATAGGGTAGAGTTAGGAAAGGACTAGTAATTCTCCTTCTTTGATTTGGGGTTTTATGTAGCATTCTTCTCCGACTTGCGCTTCGTACCACTGCTGTTAAGGATTTGATCAATTATGTCGTCCACGTTGGGTGGTTTTGGAATATATAAAATGGATTCCATATGCATGGAGAGAGAGGCTATTTTATTATCCTTGTGTCGACCATAATATAGCCCATTCACTTTGAAAAGGATATCCCAAGTACCTTCTCCGAGCTCATCACATCTGATGGGTATTGAATGATCTCCATCCTTCTTATAGTAAGTACACAATGTGATACGGTAGGCAAATGTGATTACCATCCCAAATCTTTCTATAGGGAGTATCCTTGTCATCTCTCGCCTTCCACTCTTGAGCAAGAGGAGTAGGAATGTCCATATTTAATGTCACGTACTCCTCAATAATATCAAGTTGGTGGCGAATGTACGGACTCACGGGGATCAGTATGTAGTCCCCATACTGATTGTGCATTATCTTGACATCCGTGGAAGGGAGCATTCCCGTTTGGAGTACTACGCTATGATCATCATAACGCAAGGCTTGTTTAAATTTACGCTGTAGCGGTGTAGGATTATGTACCTTGGATGTTTCTTCCACTGGCCTCAGTTGTAGATGATCTGACCGTAGCGAACTTGTAACGTTTGACCGCCATTTTGTCCTACTAGTGCAGCAGATGGAGTAGATGCCTGAAAATGAAAAAGATTGTATTAAGTTTACGTTCAAGGAAGGAGAGGGAGGGAAGTAGCGACTTACCATTTAGTTGGATAATAGAACAGGGAACTAGAGAGAGAGAAAATGTGCGTCCGTCACTCGTGTGATTCAACGATGGAATGATTCTCACTGTGGAAGGCTCGCTATTTATAAAGAAATGCTTGATTCTCATTGGATGATGATCCTCATTGGACAATAACATCAAGCTGATTCCAAATCTGAAATCCGTTTTCCAATCCGAGCCTTCGTTTTGAAGCTACAGCCCAAAACGTCCCAAATTCTAACTCTGTCGTTTTTCGCCAATCTCCCAAAATCTTAAATGGCGTCTCACATCTAAACGAAGACAGATAGGAACAAGCCGATTCTTTCACTGAATTTGTCTCACTCTTAGCTTTCAAACGAGCTATCGCACGACAAAATCCGTCCACTGGAAGCCAAAATCGAAGCAAGCTGTCCAGAGGGGGGGGGAGGTCAGTGAAATTTGATGAAAAATGTTTTGGTGACGGTCCCAGGTCGAAATTCCACACTTTGGAAAATTTTCAAAATTTTACCCATACAAAGCCACTCTGACACTTAGGATTTTTTCAGGTGAGCGAGCTCCGACCTAAAATCTTGTAACCGCTCTAACTTTTGAACGGCTGGTCCGATTGACTCGCAACAAAAAAATGTTGTCGAGCAGCTTTTTCTCCTCTTTCGAATGCAACTCGAACGAACAAAATCCGTTCACTAGAACCAAAGTTAGAAGATTGCTGTCGGGGGGGGGTGGTCAGTGAAATTTGATGAAAAATGTTTTGGTGACGGTCCCAGGTCGAAATTCCACACTTTGGAAAATTTTCAAAATTTTACCCATACAAAGTCACTCTGACACTTAGGATTTTTTCAGGTGATCGAGCTCCGAACTAAAATCTTGTAACCGCTCTAACTTTTGAACGAAGACAGATAGGAACAAGCCGATTCTTTCACTGAATTTGTCTCACTCTTAGCTTTCAAACGAGCTATCGCACGACAAAATCCGTCCACTGGAAGCCAAAATCGAAGCAGGCTGTCCAGAGGGGGGGGGACGTCAGCCGAAAATTTTTTCTCTCCGATTGACTTGAAACTCACCATACCGATGCAGAATTTCACGCTGAATCCGAATCTGGCCTCCGTTTTCTCATCCGATGCTTCGTTTGGGCGCTACACACCAAAACGTCCCAAATTCTAACTCTGTCGTTTTTCGAAAAATGTTGAAAATTTTTTCTCACCGATTGCCTTGAAACTCACCATACCGATGCAGAATTTCACGCTGAATACGAATCCGACCTCCGTTTTCTCATCCGACCACTCCTTTCACTCGAAACAACCCATTTTACAACCCAACATTCAGCAGATTGCACGAAAAAATCACACACTATAGCCTCAAGACTAATCTGGCGGTTCGCCCAAGTCCACCACGACACTCTATCGTTCAGAGAGGGGGGGGACGTCAGCGAACAGTTTGTGAACCACCTGGTAGGCACACCACGACAGACTACAACCTCTATCGTTCCAGAGGGGGGGGGACTCAGACCCGAAGCACCAACGGCGGGTCGGACCACGACACTCTGGTCGTTCCAGAGGGGGGGGGACGTCAGCGATGGCGGCCATACTTGCGCTATCTGGTGTTTCGCGTTTTATCTTACT
>CAJQUW010013685.1:0-19854 GCA_907163375.1 Prostheceraeus crozeri | reverse complement strand
TGTGAGGAATGTACAATATTTGAAAGTAAAAACACTCTTCATTACAAGACAAAAAATAAATAGAAAGTCAACAACAACAAAAAAAATGATAAACAAAAAGTCAGTTTACAAAGTTGCTTTAGACTGAAACCACTGTTTGATAATTTAGCCATCGATGTCATAAATGTGTTGGAGCATGCAACTGTCTCAGACAAAGGGAGTTTGCATTTCTGTGAACGGGTCATCGCTGGGGGCACAGACTTATCTTGCTGAATTGTGTTTGTATACTACCGCGCAAAGATATTTTGCATTAGAATGAATTTGTTTTTGATTAGAATACATGTTTTTGAAAGCCGTTTACGCTTGAGTGACACATGTAGACAACCAATTTGTTATTTTACAATTGTGCCCCTACACCATGAGAGTAGAGAGATGCTCAGTACCTACAGAACACAATTTTCCGATGAAATGATGTCATATTAACATAATTCAATAACGCAAAGGAAAGGCTCCCATAATTAGTTAGGTATATTCATTTTTCATTATTCAGTTGAATTTTGGAATTTAAAACATAATTACTACATAATGTACCATTTGATTGTGTACAATTTATGGTGCTGCATGCATTTATATGTGCAGTTATGTCATGCAAGCAGATGCCACCGCTGTCGTGCAATAGTCCTTGTGTAAAGCAAGGAGCAAATGATTTCTAAACATTTCTTACCTTTTGATAGGACTGAACATTAAAGTAATCGTAACCCATCGAATTGCAAATTTAGCAAACATTACTGTAAAATACTATTGTTCCTTCTGTATTGCTATCATGATCAGTCAATTAAGTGGCAGGCTAATTTCTTCAAAACTCAAAAATTTGCATATCTCCCTTTTGGTACTGGGTCTCAACTGGAGTTCATTTAATAAAAGCGAAACTGCATACACATTTGGGATTGAATAATTTCAGAGTTGCTACTCTACCTAATATACTTACTCTATGCTTTAACTCAGAGTAATTCAGAGGAACAAGGGCTATATTTGGGAATTTGTTGCTCTGATCACATTATCGTATCATGTATAACTGATTTTCAGTGGGAAAGTCGCCTCATCGGTTCGTTAAAGCTGGTGGCCGGAGAGCCCTCTCACGGATCCCCTCTGTTGACCCTCAGTCCCAAATAGGTTGTCCACCGGTGGTCTAACTAAGCACACTGTACTATCCAGGGATGCGGAGTCGAAGTCCCGGAGTCCTATCTTTTTTGCTGGAGTCGGAGTCCTATCAAATGATAGGACTCCGGACTCCGGCCTATAACTAGACCCGAAATATAATACAAACAAGTTATTTGTCCCCGTTACTGTCTTGATGTCAACATTCTCCGTCAAACAAAAGTACAGAGACACTGTTGCATTCAAAGCTTGTTATAGTTGAGGGAATGAACCGTGATAGTGAAAAAAGGATTGTCTTTTACTCGGTGATTTAATAGAGAAGACAAGCCTTCCTATCCTCTATCACACCTGCGCACGAAAGGTCACATCAGAGACAAAAATGAAATACTAGTTTGTTTGAGAACATCACTTCCTACCTTCAGGTTAATCGTGTATGATGGCTCCTCTAAAGTGTATATTAAAATCGAAAGCGAACTCATATTTTTTGGAGAAGGATGGTGATTTTCTTGCCTGGTAGAGAGTGGAGAAAAACCCTGTGAAGCACACATCAACAAGATGGGAGGAGCCGAGTCGTATGCATCAAACTGAAAGCGACATTTGACAAACTTTCATCGAAAATGATTGATGATTGATACAGGAATGATTACTAAAAATAGGTTCAGGCAAACCTATAGTGATCTATGATTTAGGTTCCAGTATATTTTAAAAAACTAGGCTTAATATACTTGTCACCCGGAGTCGGAGTCGCTCCCCTGGAGCCGCATCCCTGGTACTATCCCCAGCCCATTCACGTTGATAAGCCTTAGCATGGAACTTGTTACACACTAATTTCTTAGCAAATTGCAATTTCATCAAGAAGACTCAATAATGGGTATGTTCAGCTTGCTGCTAACACAATTTGTAATTCTAATTATTGTATTCTCTCATTTGAGAACAAAGGTTTCATAGAAATCGTCTTCGCAATACAAATGCAAGACAATGTTATAAGTTTGTCTTGAGAATAAGGTTCGACAATTTGAATTGAATTTTGACAAACAGAGCCTTCATCGGTTCACAGCAAGGCGTCAGATGAAGTGTTCAGCCGTCCATGAAAGTTCATCCTATCATCTCATGCCAAGTAAGTGGAAAAGTCATCAAATCTCTTCACCGAGATTGGCGTCCAATTCATTCAGTCGTCTGCTTGTTCCCTCTGATCCAAGGACAAGGAATATTTATCATTGAAGAAGGTCTTGGGATGTTTTATTTGTCCTTAAACATTATCCTGAACGCGGATGTGCACTGTGCCGCAGACAGCTCACAGAATGTGATGATTTGTTTAAGAAATGAGTTTTGTTTGATGGTTGACGAAGAACAGATGGATCGGTATAGTTTTATGTTGTCTGAACAGGAGGTTAGACATGTGGGTGACCACCCTTTGGTGAAGAAGACAGTGAGATAATCGGACTGTCGAATTCGGAGAAGAGGTCGGCATACTGTAAAGCAAAATGATCCGTATTGAGGGTTCGAATCCATAGGTCAGGAGAGTCACTGTATGGGGACCATGTGGTCCGTATTTAGCAAGAGTCTGTATTGCTATTGAGTCCAATTTGAAAGTCCAAAGGAGTCCATATAGTGACTTATAGGATGAAATGATTTAAAGATTTATTGGCCGGTTAAATGGTCCTTCTATTTTCCTCTTACATTCAGATACCTATCCATATCGTACTAACCTCATTCTTCACTGTCCACCACTTTACCAGGAGGACAATTTGTCTTACAATTCCTCGGTTGATTTTTCAATTTGTATAAAATACCTTGCAAAATGTTTGCAACTAAAATAACCAATGAATATTTTTACAATTCTCATAATCATTTGATAATTGTGTTCTCTATCCATAATAAAATGAGCCTCAGATGACTTTGTCTGTCATTTCAATTTTCAAAGGAGGTATTTTGATAACTGTGAAACATGCTCACAACACTGCCTATAAATTTATTACATGTAGATTCGCCTTCTCTATTGTGCCTAAAATACGTACCCATCCAGAATACGGACTTTGTCAGTAACTTCAGACCTTCATTTGTGCCATTTAAATACTGACTTTATCCAGATTTTATACAGAAGTACTTTTACCTAGCAATATTTCTCTGCAAATATCTGGACAAATCATATACAAAGAAAATTCGATTCAGAAAATTTGTATGATGAAATTGGACCCTTTTACACCCTTAATGCGGACCATTTTTCCAAACACTGAACATCAATTTTGATGTGTAGCGAATTCTTACATTATTATTAATATCAAATGCATAATGCACAGTAAATTCTCACACGAAGTTAGGAGTTTGTCTTCGAGTTGAACCTTTCAGCAAACCGCCTACGTCCATTGCGTCTATCATAACAAAGTTCGTTAAGGGTTTTCTTCTAATGGTGAAAGTTATCCAACTGCTAAAATCCGAAATGCAGTAGCTAAGTTTTGAATTTGTCCAAATTACAATTCAAATTAATTGAAGAATTATTTTTGTTTAGTCTGACAAGCTCTGATTCTCTATCCAGTTAATTATCATTGAGAAATACATGCATCATCCAAGTATCATGTGGAAGCAATTGTGTTCAGATAATGATATCCCTTGAATGTCTATTGTATGCCGCAATTTTCCAAGCATACTCAGCTTTTGGCGCATGCAGCTTATCTTCATTACTAACATTGTCGGTTGTCATTAATTTCTGTCTCTGATGTTAAGCATCAATCGTGATTTCATAAGCGCCTAATTTAAATAATTTGATAATGCAAGGATTAAATTATTGTTGATACCAGACAATGCATCTGGCTAAAGTCAAAAATTTCAAAATTCAAATGCATTGCTTAGGCTGCAATTTTAATGATGTATTCAATTAATGCATTTTTTCGAGTTGTCGCAATCTTTTCAACACACTTTGTCACTGATGAGATCACAAAAATAACCAATAAATGCCAAAATATTGCTATTATCTTGTTTTCTAAACTTAGAGAATGAAATTCGTTTGAGAATGAACCAGAAATTTGTGATTATCTCATTGGCTAGATTGGCTACATTTTCATGTGTGATGACCTGGAGATGTTTTGTGTGATATAATTCAGTTTAATATTTATTCATTCAGACACTCCATAACTGAAGCTACGCGGATGCGGCTGTATATTGTTCACTCTCGCCTCTGACCATCCCCCACCCACGCAAAATGTTCGAATCAAATATTTGAGATGGTGAGATATACCGCATATAGGAGTAGAGCAAAGATTCCATTATTCATCGTCAAAATTTCACAATCTGCCTACCACTTTCCATAAATAAGGACACATGTGATCCGCGTCTTCAAATTATAAAGTGATTCATTTATTTAAATACACTTCATCAATGTTGACGTTTCTCTGTTTTATCTTTGACTTTTGAACAAATAATTTTGTTTGAATATGATTCTGCAACATGAATAGCTGTCAACTGCCTCTCGATCGCTTTATTGATAAAATGACTCAGTTGCTGCAAAAAGCAGTGCCTTAACATGGACTTTCTTAGCGAATTTGAAAGTTCTCTTATGAATACCTAATTTCCAACAATCGTTTTCTTCATTTCTTTCTACCCTGCGCATGCCCAGAAGGTCCTAAAATTTTCCACGCTCAGCTCAACTACAAAGCAATCCAAATCTTCATGGTATGCGTGAACGGTGTGTCTAACACTGAATGTGGCTTACGTACATGTAAGTTAAGATGACTGATTTAATAAAGAGAAACAGCAAAGATCTTCGATTGAAAAATTCATTATGGTATATGTACTTGCTACATTTTTAAATGCTAAAGGAATTTTCATTGCTAATTGTAAAAATTGCTGTGCTTTGTGGCTCTAGGGCATGATAAAGTCTCAGACCAAACGCAGTGTAGAAGCTGTGATCGATACGGTCGAACATCTTTCCTATTTTCTTTATTGAAGTGGTTAGCTGACCGATGGCTTCTCGTATAAGGTTAGCATCACTGCTGAGGAATAAGCCAATTTTAAAAACTGCATTCTCATACGATGATAAAAATCATACCAGCAGCCATTTATAATAGAATATAATGCTTACTAATTCAAATTATTAATTGAAGTAGTCCTATGAGAACTGATGGCGTTCTCCAATCCGCAAGTGTACAGATGCAATGCTACTGTAACCATTGGATTAATCAGTTCTTAAAAGATCTCAATGGAGCTTTCTCGTGGCAACGAATTAAAATTGATCAGCTTTGGCCCAATATCTGGTAAAAGTGGAAATCTTAAGATTTGTAGCACTACTCATTCTTACTTAATATGCTAATGCCATAGATTCCAAACACTGCCGCATACATGTTTAAATTAGACGTCTAATATACCTCACCGACTACAGATGCTGGTAGTGGAAATAGAATAGGACAATGGTCACCATAGGTAAAGGAAATTAAAATTGGATATTATAAAACAACAGGAGACCGATGGATGAAAATTGGAAAAGTGGAGGTAAAACGTGGAAATACAATGATGCTACTACACCGATTACAAGTGAACTAATGCTACATTATATCTGAGACTACACAAAGTGGATAATGGTAATAGTGGATAAGTGGAGAGTGGATAATGGAGGCAAACAATAAAACTACAATGACACTCTACTACACCGAAAGCAATGAAATTATACACACTATACCTAAAACTAAATATGGAAAATACTATTTCTTCACTGGAATTTGTTATCGCCAGTTTCTTAATCCGTCTATAATACTTCATGTAATTCCACATTTCTTCATTGTTATTCATTTGAAATACAATACATCGATCACTACTTCAGCTACCGATTAAGGGATATAGAACATAAAACTGCATTTCGTCAGTCATCAGCAGGTACTCGTCTGGTGGTGTTTCGACCCCTAACCCCTAAATGCATAAAAGACGCAATGTATGAAATTTTCTTGTGACAGGTCTACAACACACAAGTTGGACTTTCTGAATCTGCAAGTTGCGACAATAGAATACTATGAAGCTTTAGGAAGTGATTCTGGACAAAACTTGCAATTAAAGTCTTTCAAAATGAGTGAAAATTACGTGAAAAACTCTCACGGGTGAAGACACCGGAAGGAAGGAAAGATCAGATAATTTTGACATTGCATGGATGTGATGAGAATCCTGTGATCTGTGATGTCCAAGTGTTTGTCAACAAAAGCGATGAAGCATGAGGCCGCACTGACTTCATTCACAAGCAAATTAATTGACCCTTTAAATGACTTGAGGCTTAGTAATTACAGTGTGCGAGTTATTGTTGCCCAGACTTCTGTTCCTACATAAATTAGAATCATCGACAGATGAACAATAAAGATAAGGAGCAATCGCTGACCATTAAAGAAAATTATCTCATTGGGTCTCAATTTCTACACAGCTCAGTTCGCAGTTGTGTTGTTGAGGTCCTTGTGGACGTAGATATGTAATTATTGACTCGATAGTAACACAAGATAGACCTTTACTGATCTTCGCTACTGATTTCATAATTCATGTGTCTTGGAAACTTCAAAGCAGCGATCACGATGTATTCGTGCGAATGGATGCAATAAAATATCATAGATTTACACCGGAAATCCCACGAGAGTCTCAAAGGAAAAGAGTTTCAGTCAATTCAATGCAATATTGGAAATGAGATTCAAAAGTAAACTATCGACAGGTTTATAGTATAACTAAGTAAAAATCGTCACAGCGATGCACTTCTTGGAAATAATCGCCGAAAATCGAATTACAATTAGTGAAATGCAAAATGCAACATACTCAATATGCAACTGGGGAAACTTGGTTAATATAAATGACCAAGAAATGTTAAGTCAAAATTAGTGGTCAAAAGCAAATTAAACTAGGGCTACTATTCCTCATTAAAAATCATCCTATAACAATGTTAAGAAAATATAGTTAAAACAAGGTTGGACTTTGGGTTTTGGGTCAAACTTGGGTTTTCTATTAATGTTGAATATATATGCAGATCAAATTACAAAAATTTATATTTTGATTTGAATCTGAAGAGAGCTACAGGATAAAAGCATAAAAATTTCCACTTGATTCAGAGAATATTTCAAAAATGAAATACTGGTGATTATTGGCTACTTCATTCTGAGCTTGACAATACCGCGCATTGAAAGTTCATACATTGTATCTACTGTACGCTTACATGTATTTTGTTGCATTTGTGCATATTGAATATTTCATATATTCCGTATATTCTATATCTTCGCAATTATCTTAGCACCCTTAGCTTTCTGCGATAGCCGACATTTATTCAAAAAAAAAATCATTCCGATTTCGTATTCTAAATATGTTTAACCATGCACTTACTGCGCACCTATGGTATTTATCAAGTTTGTTTATATTTCTGAAAGATAAAATGAAAACAATTGTTTTGCTATGATCTATGTGTAACTCAATCATAATTAAATCAAAGATCTTCAATTAGTCAGTATATCAGTGTAGGTTGAATTAAAAGAAAACTTTATGACGTAATACATGTATTTAGGCTACTAATTACAATTATTGCAATAATAAATCGTTTCCCACTAATACCACACTTCTCATGGACCCAATAGGAATTTTGGCTTATAGAAGAATCTTTACGTCAGCACAAAATACAACGAATGCACTTCGTTCACTTGATTTCATTCATTTATTTAAACTTGGGCTTGGGTTTTGGGTTTTGACCCCAAGTTTTTGCCCAACCTTGGTTGAAAGAATTAACAAGTAACGAGTAAGTAAAGCTACACAAAAATTACCACGGCTTGTGCAAATCAATAATATCTTCTTGTTGAATTCAATAATCTCGACGAAATCGCTTTATGAACAGTTCTTCCAAAATGCACGTAAATGTAACAAGAACAGCCACTTCTATGAAAATAAAACTTTGAAACTCCACTGAGAATACGATTGTGAAAAATCACAAATCTGGTGACGATGAGATGCGTTAATTGCTTGAATTTAAAATAACAATTTCAAACATTGGCCATCGCTTTATTGCGAGGTTTTCGTCGCTGACAAATTACTTTAATGACTCTCAAACAGAATAACCAGGGTAATTATCAACATTTTCAGTTGCTTCATTCATACTACCGGATTTTTCGTGAAAATCGCGTTTCTGTTAATGTTTGTTTTGCTTTTGAAATAATTGGCCTAATCCTGAATGTTTTACTGTAAATGGAAATCCTGAATGCTTTACTCCTTCCTCAGATCCGAATAGAAAGGAAGTATGAAGACAGCTATATATTAGAAATGAAATGGACTTTAGTTAGGTCAGTTATCGATGAATTAAATAAGTATTAAAGAATTTGTTAATCGGCAAAATCATCGTCGTCTTTTGTTGTGGTAGATTACGAAGACAATAGCTACTGAGTTGTGAAACATTCACCATATTCCCGCTGACTTCAACATGTTAGTATTCAAATGCGACTGTGAAGTTGAAACATGTCGACTTGCAGATAAGCAAAGAATTCAAATTATCAGAAAAAGACGAAAAAGATGACTGACTACTCTGCAAAATTTGAATTGGCAGTGCTATCTTCGCAGTTGATGGTGCAATGGATTACTATTGCATGATGAATGGACTCATTTTCATAAAATACTGCATTCCTGCTGAAAATCGATGCGCACCATTAAAAGTTGTCAGGCAAAACATAGTACTTTGAAAAAAGCTTCAAAATAGGTTTTAAATAAGACCACCCAGAGCTTCGAATCCAGCGATCTTTTGATCAATATTTTGAAAATACTTTAAAATTGGAAGTTGAGCTTGTTTTAAGCGAACCACAGCAAAGATGCGAATGATCGGGGGGAATTTTCGCCTTCCGGTTTTGGAGAAGATGAATGATCAATACTTTGTCAAGGTATAGCTGAAATGTCTCTGCGCCTATGTTTGGTCTTTTTGGTACCTATAAACTTACCATGCGCTTGAATCTTGCATCAAACCTCCTTGTTTATCTTGTAACATAGACATCTTAATATTAAGTTTAATCAATGAAAGCACATAGAGAAAAGTTCGTAAATCTGACTATTTTTAGTCCTTGAACGTGAAATCGTGCCATTCTACTATGATGATTTGAATTTCATGGAAGAAATAAACCGCAACCTTGGAGTTTATGTCTTTCCTTTTATTCACAATTTGCTATAATTCCACAATCTTTAAATTTCTCAATCGAATTTTCTGCGGATGTGTTTGGCCACGAGAGATGCCTGTCACCGAACTGGTGTAGAAGAAGTATTTGAAGGAGATTTTCAAAATACAGATATCAAATTTCAATATTTCAGAACATTTCAAGTGTGTGTGAGATTTCAGTCTGATACGTTGAGCGGATCAGTTGATTCTAAAAGTCCTCGTCATACACGATCATCGCATTTGAAAATGTGCAAGTGGAAGAAAATATTCCTAAGATACAAAATTGGGCAACATGCTTTTGTTTTTTCTATCGTCTCAGTCACTCACTCACCCACACACACTCTCTCTCTCCCTCGTGTATCTCTAACAGAAATATGATAAATTGAGGCATTAAAATGTTTGTTTTGACTCAATCACACCCACCAGTGCCAGATATCTTGCCTGTTATTTTGATTAGAAGGCATGATTTTAAAAAGACAAGTTCAGAAATTCAATTCACTTTCCTTTTGTTCAATGTATTCAGAATTCGCTTTTGCTTATTAGTATATTTGATTGGTACTTGAGTTTGACAGTAAGTAATAATCACTGTTTCTGCATGTGGCAGTAAATATAAAAGGAAATATCTAGCTCTTTATATATAAATGAAAGCGCGCATCTAGCCGAATTCATAGTCTTTATTGCTCTGGAGGCCTTTCGTCGGTCTCTCAACAATACCTACCGTATAGTGCGACGACAAGAGGTCTCGCCGTTCAATCTAAAGAACACATTCCTAATTGGCTCATCAAAGGTGACAGTCGCCGCAGTTCCTCTGCCATAGCTTCTCATGTCATTGACTGTAATTGTGATCGTAGATATCTTCGTGACAAGTTTTCAATTGTCTTTCACGCTAGAAATGACAGGTTATTGCACATTTCTGAAGCTTTGCATATTCGGTACTTCAAACCAAATTTGTGCAAGCAACGTGAGCTGCTAATTGGTATTTATCTACCTTGGTGAAGGCATCCCCATTTTAGCATGTAGTTGTACTTCTCATTTGTCATCACTCATTTGCATTCTTTCTACCGGGTATGTTCTGTTGAGAAGACCGGCGAGAGGCCTCCAGAACAATAAAGACTATGAATTCGGCTAGATGCGCGCTTCGATTTATCTACAAATTGTCAAATGGATGTTAATGTTTCAAATATCTACCTCTGTTGAACTGATTTGTTTTGTACAGTAATTTGAAGAGAAAATCGCATAATTTGTATAGCGCATGCAAGCTTGTAAAATGAATTGAAGATGTATAGGTTATGCACGAAGACAATGAAAAAATTATTATGCTCTAGAATTCAAAAGTTTGTCCGACAGCTGAAAGTGCGATGCTTTTTCCACAATGGTAATTGATGACGGTCAATTAACACTAGAAATACGGTGGAAAATGTATTACTAAAACTACGGACTGAGGTCAAAATGACCTCACATACAGAATATTATCATCTAATTGTCGGAATTGCTTTCCATAAGCTAATGTACATGTATTCAAAACTTTCTGGTACTTGATTGAGGATGTAGACTATATTTATAACATGTAAAAAATTAAAGAGTATGAAATAGGAGCACGAACAGTGACAAAGCATGAACGAAAAACATCGTTATTTTCTACAGTGTAGACAAACTATGGTTTTTTCAGCGTGTTTACCACTGACGTGAGAAGCACAGGAAACACACATATTTTGAGTTTTGTTTCGGCATCCACGCTCAGCACAAAATCGACGTGACTGTGAAGGAGTAGACGAAAGGCTTGTTGTTTGAGTGTTGAAGCCTGTCAGTTCCTTACCGAGATCAAGGATAAATTTGTCGGCTGATGAATGAGTTGTTTGCATATCTGAACAAAATCTAAGCATTGATAGCGGCCATGTCCAGTATGTTGAAAAATGCAGCGACTGGCCAGCGTCTCGAAGTAGATTTGGAAAACAACCGAGCCATCTGATCTATGCAATCAACGCCAACCTTTGTTGTGTTATAATGCAAAATTGTTTCTGGTTTTCGCTTCTCACTGTCTGAGATGTTGACATTATTGTGTAAAGTGCTCAACAAAGCGACAACTTTGGTCTTTTTGGCTTTGTAAACTGTCAACGTACACCCAGATTCCGAGCGAAGAATTTTAGAGTCATACACATGATTCTTTGTCATGATTTTTTGGACGTCGGGTAACTCACGTCTGCTTTTCTTTACTGTTCCAACCAAGCTGGTGTTTTTAGACTTCAAATCGTCGCATAATTTTAGAGATAAAATAATTGTCGGTTGTGACACCATATCCAAGGCCATAATAAGGCTTCATCAGCTAAAGAACAACGAAGTCGCCGAAAGGCTTCTTTTGAGAATTTGGATATTTTCCTAGATAAGGACACCCGTTGCACAAATATTTGGTCTCGACATCAACAAGCAGAAAGAATTTGATGCCGTATTTATCAGGCTTGTTCGGTAAAAACTGTGTAAACGGACATCTTGATTTACAGGGCAGTAATTGTTCATCTACTGTTAAGTTTTCAAATGGCACAAAACATTGTTGACAGTTATGAATAAAGGGTTTCCATACATCTGAAGCTAGTGCAAATTTATCAGCAGAAAGTCGAGCTTTGCGAGAGGATTTTACATCAAAGCGAAGGAACTTCATAATTGCAGAAAAGCGGTCTCCGGACATGGTAGCTTTGAAAATCGGCAACCCAAATTTGTTGCTCTAGAAGCTATGTGGAGGTATATTTTTCCCACCAAAAACGCCTCGTAAATAGCATAATCCAATAAATTTTTCTAATTCATCAAGTGTCAATGTCCAATCACTGTTACCTAACACACGTTTAGCTTCCATATCAGTGCAGCTTCTTATGTATCTGAGCATCTTCTCATCCATCAATAATGAAAAAACACTTTGTTTGGAATCTTTACGGCAGCTCGAGTCTTTGTGGTAATTCCCGCATTCGCACGAAATATATTATGTGATGGCAAGCGTCCAACACCCACCGACTTGTGCTCTTGCCACACTTTGCCACTACGACTGGTGAAAGTCGGTACGTCATCATGCGTCAAGTTATCGTCACGCTGGGTAACCATAGGTGTAGCTAGTTCATCACCACCACTGCCGATTTCCGGATGCACATGTATATTCAACCGCTTTCGTAGTGGCTCGATATTTTCGACAGATCCTGTGTCAGTGTCAGATGATGTTGAGTCACATTCATCATTGTTTGCTTTGTGTTACCTCGTCTTCACTGTTGGATTCACAACTAGAACTACTATCGCTCAATTGTGCGAGGAGTATTGCTGCTTTTTCTGCGGAATGTCGCCGACGTTTCATAGCGTATGAACTCACTCTTCAGGCTTTTGATAGTTAGTCATCTTAGTGTTGAATATCAGTGACCAAAGAATTAGATTGTTTGAACGTATCACTTTGCTAGAAGTGCAGACTGATTCAAACAGATGGCACATGCAGGAACCTAATAAGTGGGCAAAAAGAAACTTTTAATACCTTGCAGAGATAGGAAAAATAGTCGTCCGTCGCTTGCGGATTGCTCTGAATTCCAGCTCAGACTCCACAATGCAATGTCTTGAAACATAAACTATATTTACAATCCTATACAGAAAAGCAAGAATTGCGATAAAATGCACCGGCAATTTATGCACAAGAAGGCTAAATAAAATCTTTACAAATCGTCTGTTCTGGATTCTGCTTCGACAACCCTGGTATTGTTGACATTGCTGAACTCAATTAGCTGGCCCGCATAGATCTGTATCTCTGAAGGCGCATTTCCAGGGCTCGCATGAAAACGTTCTGATTGCAATCAATTTTATTTACTCGATGACACCGATCAATTTCAGCCATTTCCACACTGTGGTATTTTTCCGACCGCGCCACAGTGGGGGTACGAATTTCGCCTCCCCCGTGATGATCTCCCAAACTATTGCACAATTTTTTCCAAACTATGCATCAATCCAATGGGCATTGAAAGGGTTCAGAAAAACAGCATCAGTTTTTTAAGGTCATCTTTGGGCTGACGTGAATGTCAAGTGTAGAAACGCCAATTTTTAAACAAATTTCCATTAGATCACTACTGTAGTTAAAATGGAAAATGACATCAAAAACTAATAAACCATACACTAATTGAAAGATCTGGTTAAGGTGGTTTATCAAACGATGATTATTAAGCACTCTGTGATTACATCATTGTATTAGATGAGGTCAAAGGTCAAATAATTCAAACCTTTAAGTTCAACTCAAAAATCACTAAAATCGCACTTTTAAGTATTTAAGTTTCTGCAGTCGAAGAAACAACCCAATTCGGTGAACTTTTATCGACACTCTGAGGTTAAAAGTAATGTGATTCTGAAAAATTTCAATAAATACTGATGAGATGCAGAACTAGAAAGTACAAAAATAGTAGAAGATCATATTTGAAATTTGAATTTTAAAATTAAACATGCTTGCAAAATAAGCAGATAACTTCAAATTCAAAGATTTTGCATTTGCGAATATCTATACGAATACTACGAAATCAGTGAAATTTTCCAAACATTCAAATTTTAAAATAACTCTCACATCAAAAGTGTTGCGACACATTTATTTTTCTACAGTCAAAAGTTGCATAGTATGTAGAAAGTAAGCTGTTAAGAATTAAAATTAAGATATTAAAAAAAATCGCAGGGGACGAAAATCACCCGCCCCCAGCAGGGCGAGGGTTACTCGTAATGCAATAGATTTTCCACAACCTATGCCTGGAAATATCAATCACAATTTGAATGATTACAGTTTGTATAATCGCTGAATATTGCCTTGGATGTAGGAACTTGACAACATCTTGAGAATTGCACTGTTATGTAATTGTTGCATCAATTCCCTAATGGATACTTCACCGCAGATAAGTGTATGCCAATGATAAGAGAGTCAATAAGAAGAGTTCAACTCATTCTACTCATTGTATCCATTATCTGTCATACAAAAAACACGTCCGAAAAAGCAAAGCTCAGCAGATTTAGAGAGAGGACCGAATTATCCCTGGATGACTCATTTTGTGGTTTAATTTGCCGACAATGCGTTTTCATGTCAAACGAGTAGAGAGTTAAGGTGTTGGTGATGTAAGATGCTCAAAATGAGAAGAATTAGCAATTAAGAGAAGTCCCACAGGAAGCAGATGGTAAATGAGCAGAGGAATCGGAAGCCGAAAACATCATGCCAACTGAAGGGTCAAATCAAGAAGCCACAGACTCCAATCATCTCATGTACACGCAAATGTGTTGTAACAGTGAAATTGTGGATTTTTGAACTTTCAAATGATATCATAGGCGCTCGCAGACCGTTCAGAAGGAAGGTGCAAGCGCATCAAGAGCTACCCGTAGGTACGGAGTCACCTGGGGGAATTCTAGACCCCTTCGGTGACCCCTTCCGTCATCCAAAAATCGGTGAAGCAGCTTCATCCCCAGAGCTCATCAATGCAACTTACTTCAAAAAGCATGTCTCTCAATGTCCAGTGGCATCACCTGTACTTTCCATTAAAGAATAGGGTCTGACATTTCTCTAGTGCTCTATTCTGTAAAATTGTGGTGACCGGCTTACGCCCGGTTCTGCTGTCCATGGAGTAACGCCATTTTTCAAACAGAAAATAGATCCATGATAAGACCTTGAATTCAAATTGCTTGAATGCCTGCATCCGCTTTGGATTTTGGATTACCGCCCATTCTGTAGCCGTATTCATAAAACTCGCCGAGTTGAAGTTTCGCGAAAATTCACAGAGGTCAGCCATTTAGGTATTCATAAAAAAAGGTCCACGAATATTCGCGCAGAGTTGAGTAAATTTTCGCACAAGTTAATTCGCGCAGGTACACCGCCTAAACATCACCGAGGTTGTGCGACTAAGTTTTGTGATTGGCTATCAGACCGTTGAATATTATGATGTTGATATCTTATACAAGTTATTCTCAACATGGCAGCGTTTATGGACATTGAGGAAGTGCGCCGTGAAAGAATATTTCGATCGCGGAAACATCCTTTCAGCGAGTATTCAGAGGAGGACTTTTATAGAAGATATCGATTTACCAAGGAGTGTGTCCTAAACCTTTAGTCGTTGCTTGATGTGGATTTACGACCTGTGACGAAACGTAACTACTCTGTATCTACCGAATTGCTCATCGAATTCTACAAAACGGTGCATAAGAATTCCCATTTCATGTTTTAGGTGTACTCTGAAATACTAATGCCTACATGTAATGCTGATTTTTAGCGTATTATGATCATGCTTTCGATGTTAGCCCGTGTTCTGAAAATTTTAAGTTCACGTATTCCTTCACTACAACGCAAATAAAAATTCAAAAAATATTCATCAAAATATACCGGTACCTACTTACAATCAATTTTTTGTCGGAAAAGCCACAATGTTCAAGTCAGTAAATGCATTCGCGAATACATTTACTGACTAGAATATTGTGGCTTTTCCGAGAAAATACTCATCGACAAAGTTCATTTTTGTTCAATTCATATCATGTCAAATTCCATAATATAATCTGTAGGGTAGACCCATGTATAATTCATCATTTTATGTTCGGCTAAGATAAAATTAGCCTATTGTAAATCACAGAAAGAAGACGTAATCTATGATGATGATGTATTTCCAATACGAATAGCAAGAGTCTAGGTTCAAATTTAGGAATTTTTAGCTGTTCAAAAAATTTAAGAATGAATCACTTCTTTCAAGTTTTTGACGGACAACTGACACAGTATTACTGATGTCAGTCATAACCGTGTTGAAATATCTCATTGATGATGAAAATTCATCCATAACTTCAAGCTGTTGCTCAAGAACTCTCTTCTGCAGGCGTCGTAATTCCTTCGCATCGCCACTTCCACGAGGAGTAATCGCTTCAGCGGATCCGGAGGGAACATCTGAAACGATTGAGATGTAATTAAGAATAGGGCCCAATATATATATATATATATATCCGAGTTAAATTGATATTTACTAATTAACAACAAATTGGCTACAATACCTTGTATGTTAATGGCCGTATGCACAAGTCGAGGTTAACGCTAACTGCCATTTAAGTTATGTTATAACATTGTCTTAAGCAAATCAGAAAATTCTAGGATGATATTTGCACCTCACTAGTCTAGCAAGTTTTCAAGCCATATTCACCAAAACTTTGAAATTTTATAAGAAGGGAAGGCCTACTGTTGATGAGCATATACAAACCGAGATGACTACTAGAAGTAATTTCGTATTATAAAAAAGTATTGCGCTGGTACGAGTATAACATATGGTAGAATTTTGTAAACATGTATTGAATCAACAAATGCGCCCAGCCGAGCTTCGATGCGTTAAATACCTCACATTCACGTGTCAAAGAAAGACTTGCTAGTGCAGACGCACGTGTGATGTGTATGAACGGAGTTTCGAGAGGCTGTAGTTACGGCTCTGTTTTTGTCAAATAAGAATTTTCCGATTCATGAGATCAGCGACAAGCCAAGTTTTTAGACCATGATCCATCAATTCTGTAGGTTTATTAGTTCAAAAAAATTATAACCGGGTACCTAGGAATTCCGCAAATCTTGCTACATAGTTAAGGCGTAAGTTACAATTAGAAATTAATTCCCACATTAGCAAAGATATTAGAAGCCTTAGCCTAATAGTATATAATTTCTATTGCATATTAGTTACACATGTTACATATATAACTCATAACTTTTAAAGTTTACTATCATATACAATAAATATACAACCATATTATCATACAAAGTATTTAAAGCAAAACATTTTATCAGTCACGATATATGCAATAAGTGAACTAGAAATCAGACTATAGTACATGTAAATTTATCCTACGATATGTACGGTAGGCTTGCGTGTTCAAGAGGATAACCAAGTATAGAACTTAGCAATAGTTATAATCAAACGAAACAAATTGAATAGGTAAAATTCGTATAAAATTCAAAATAGTAATCGAATTTTTACTTACAATCTATAATCGTTGAATTTTGCTCTCCATGCTCATCGACATCTTCGTTGGTTAAAACACCATTATCACCTGTAGATTCCGGTAGACTCTCAACTTAATTTTCGCTACCACATCCTGCTTCCATTTCATTGGGAATTCCAGAAACATTGGATGTATCTGCCATAGAGAAGCTATCAACTTTTCCTCGTTTAGGGTCAATTGTTTAGCTTTGGATAATCCTCCGCCAGTTTTGTTCATTTCTCTTCGCCGCAATGAGTGCTTTTCTTTCGCTGATCGCTTTAAGCATGTCAGCTTATCTCTCACTTGTCGCAGCGCCTTTTTTATATTTGGATTCATGTCATTTAATTGACTAGTGACGGTTGTCCAACACTCCGTTCGTTTCTTATTAGATTCAGCAGCCCTTCCGGCCGCATCAAGAAGCGAGGGATTTTTTAGATAAAAATCTACCAAATAAGTTTCCTCAGATTGTGTAAATAGAGGTATTTTCAATCAGAGACCCACAACTCAAAATACGACAGTTAAACTTCACCGAATGATTTACCTGTAAATGGAAACGCAAAACCTTCGTTCATATGATATTCAGCTGTCAGAATGAATCAACGTGCGTCAATTGGTTGCTGCTCTCCTATCCGTCACACGGAAACCTACGCGAGACTTTTTCGTTGTTTTATGAATACCAAACAAAGTTGTGCGAGAATTCGTGGAGTTCAGCGAAAAATACTCGCACAACTCTGTGAATTTTCACGGAGTTCCGTGAATTCTCGTTGATGTTTATGAATACGGCTACTGAATAAAGAACGCGTCGAGAGAAACACCAGAATAGTGGATAGATTAGTAAAATGAAGGCTAACTGGCATTCCATACGTTTACAGGGATCGACAGATAATGTGAACGATCATGTTTATCTAATACAGATTGTTTCATAAAAAATGGATCACCCTTAAACATCGCCTTAACTTCAACTTTGTCTAACTCCGCCAAACTTGAACGAATTTCTCTGAAATTTGGAAGATATGTCAGTTGTGCTTACTAGTATCATTGTTGGAAATTTCAAGCATGAATATTGAGTTGTTTTCCTGTTATAGATAAAAAAGTAGTAGATAATTTGATCTTCATTTAGCAATGTTACACAAAATCATACCTCACTCTTATAAAATTACATTTGTTTCCTTTGTTATGTAATATGTTGTTCTACAAGCCAAAAGCTATCAAGCAAAACAAAAATAAAGAAAATCGGTCAATCAGAGCCAGTATAGCACCATTATTCATCAAACAATAATGTAACTGCTACATGTGATTAACTGGACTTCATGTTCCATAGCTTCCTGACTTCGTTGCGGTGGTGTTGGCAGCACTCCTGATTGCTTTCAGCTAGAAATCTATCTCTTACCGGATGAAAACAATACAAAGCACAAATGAACAATAACGAGATCGCATTCACAAAAGGCAAAGTGTCAGCTTTGCTTTTCGTTAGAACTAGGGTTTTCTTTGCGAGCTACAAGCAAGCGAGGGTGTTGGGAGAGGGTGGGAGGTAAATGTCCCTTACACAAATGTGCATCGATGGCATAATGATGATTTTCGATTACTGTCGTAAAGAGGGCTCTGGTTCCCGTCCAATCCGACACAACATCCAAACGTAGAGACCGCCTAATTTTGAGATTTGTTAAAGTTGATCCAAGTCTCTCGTTAACTGAGATGGCTGCACTAGACTCGTCTATTTCTAAGTCCACTATTCGTAAAAGATCGAATTATCAGATCAGCATACAAAAAGACGTCTCAGATGGGCAATGAGTCATTGTCACTGGCGAAATCAATGGGATCGGGTTGTCTGGTCTGATGAGGCATCAGTCCGTCTGAAGGATAGTGATGGTCGATTGAGATTATGGATAAAATCTGATCAGGAAATTCCGAGACATTTACATCGTCCCCGGGTACAAGGTGGTGCGACTCTACTGATTTGGGGTGGCATTTGGACCAATGGCCGCTCTGAACTTCACATACAGCAAGGAACCATGAATTCTTAACGCTATGTGAATGTTTTACGAAAGAACATTGGCCAAATGACAGATCAACTTGGTGAACCATCGACTTGGTTATTTATGGATGATAATGCTACGTGTCACAGGAGTAGTAGAGTCAACTTATGCAAGTCTCAATTAGGGCTTAGGACATTATCTTGGCCAGCTCGTTCTCCTGATCTGAATCCCATAGAAAATGTATGGAGTATTCTAAAACGTAACGTTCGTCGTTTCACTGCTACCTACAGATGGCGTATCACAACTTACGTCACTGTTAAAAAGAGAGTGGAGAAAGTTAGATCAGTCAAAAATCAACGATATCATCGAATCAATGCCTAGACGAATTGGTAATGTCATTGACAATAAGGGCAGTGCCACAAAATATTAGCTTCTTAAGAACCGTTACTGTATCATAGCTTATCAGATTATATAAGGACATTTAAATATATTAGGGACATGAAATAACATGAAAAATGCTTTCTGCATCATACTTATGTTTTATTTAGTCAAATTTTAGGATGATCCACTTTTTATGAAACGGACTGTATTTGAACTCGCAACACTCCACACGTAACGTCTGTT
>CAJQUW010013684.1:0-10374 GCA_907163375.1 Prostheceraeus crozeri | reverse complement strand
GATGCCAGTAGTAAGCAAGGAGACAAACACTCGACCGGCGCCCCCCCCCCTCTCTGGAACGGCAGATCAGCGGATGTGTCGTTGGGTCGGCCCGCCCGTGGGTGCTTCGGGTCCTGAGTCCCCCCCTCCTCTGGAACGATAGAGTGTCGTGGTGGACTTGGGCGGACCGCCAGGATTAGTCTTGAGGCTATAGTGTGTGATGTTTTTGGTGCAAATCTGCTGAATGTTGGGTTGTAAAATGGGTTGTTTCGAGTGGAAGGAGTGGTCGGATGAGAAAACGGAGGTCGGATTCGTGTTCAGCGTGAAATTCTGCATCGGTAGGGTGAGTTTCAAGTCAATCGGTGAGAAAAAAATTTTCTTCAAAATTTTAACAGAGTTAGAATTTGGGACGTTTTGGTGTGTAGCGCCCAAACGAAGCATCGGATGAGAAAACGGAGGCCAGATTCGGAATCTACGTGAAATTTTGGGTTAGGAAGGATGTTTCCAGCGAAATCGCAGAGAAAAAAATTTCACTGACGTCCCCCCCCCTCTGGACAGCTTGCTTCGATTTTGGCTTCCAGTGGACGGATTTTGTCGTGCGATAGCTCGTTTGAAAGCTAAGAGTGAGACAAATTCAGTGAAAGAATCGGCTTGTTCCTATCTCTCTTCGTTTAGATGTGAGACGCCATTTAAGATTTTGGGACATTGGTGAAAAACGACAGAGTTAGAATTTGGGACGTTTTGGGCTCTAGCTTCAAAACGAAGCATCGGATTGGAAAACGGATTTCAGATTTGGAATCAGCGTGAAATTCTCTATCTGTATGGTGAGTTTCAAGTCAATCGGCGAGAAAAATTTTTCAACATTTTTTCGAAAAAACGACAGAGTTAGAATTTGGGACGTTTTGGTGTGTAGCGCCCAAACGAAGCATCGGATGAGAAAACGGAGGCCAGATTCGGAATCTACGTGAAATTTTGGGTTAGGAAGGATGTTTCCAGCGAAATCGCAGAGAAAAAATTTTCACTGACGTCCCCCCCCCTCTGGACAGCTTGCTTCGATTTTGGCTTCCAGTGGACGGATTTTGTCGTGCGATAGCTCGTTTGAAAGCTAAGAGTGAGACAAATTCAGTGAAAGAATCTGCTTGTTCCTATCTGTCTTCGTTCAAAAGTTAGAGCGGTTACAAGATTTTAGGTCGGAGCTCGCTTACCTGAAAAATCCTAAGTGTCAGAGTGGCTTTGTATGGGTAAAATTTTGAAAATTTTCCAAAGTGTGGAATTTCGACCTGGGACCGTCACCAAAACATTTTTCATCAAATTTCACTGACCTCCCCCCCCTCTGGACAGCTTGCTTCGATCTTGGCTTCCAGTGGACGGATTTTGTCGTGCGATAGCTCGTTTGAAAGCTAAGAGTGAGACAAATTCAGTGAAAGAATCGGCTTGTTCCTATCTGTCTTCGTTCAAAAGTTAGAGCGGTTACAAGATTTTAAGTCGGAGCTCGCTTACCTGAAAAAATCCTAAGTGTCAGAGTGACTTTGTATGGGTAAAATTTTGAAAATTTTCCAAAGTGTGGAATTTCGACCTGGGACCGTCACCAAAACATTTTTCATCAAATTCTGAAATTTCGCTGACGTCCCCCCCCCACTGGACAGCTTGCTTCGATTTTGGCTTCCAGTGGACGGATTTTGTCGTGCGATAGCTCGTTTGAAAGCTAAGAGTGAGACAAATTCAGTGAAAGAATCGGCTTGTTCCTATCTGTCTTCGTTTAGATGTGAGACGCCATTTAAGATTTTGGGACATTGGCGAAAAACGACAGAGTTAGAATTTGGGACGTTTTGGGCTGTAGCTTCAAAACGAAGCATCGGATTGGAAACGGATTTCAGATTTGGAATCAGCGTGAAATTCTCTATCTGTATGGTGAGTTTCAAGGCAATCGGCGAGAAAAAATTTTCAACATTTTTCGAAAAAACGACAGAGTTAGAATTTTTGCGATGGCTGCCTACTATAGAACCAAAACGAAGCATCGGATGGGAAAACGGAGGCCAGATTCGGATTCAGCGTCAAATTCTACATGGAAATGGTGTATTTCCAGCTCAATCGGAGCACTAGAACCGGATATAGACGGGATTTTTAGTGTTTGGATGATGGGTATTACGTCATCAGCTGATCGCCACACACTATATAAGCTGGGAACCGACGGAGACTTGTCATTTAGAGGAGAACGATTGTCAGAGGTAGGTCGTCTCTCTGAGCTCCGATGATAGCTTCGGACATTCCAAATTCCAAGTTTCTGTAAGACCGACTTAGAAAATTTCATTGCTGATATCAGCTAAGCCGTCAGACTTAGAGGTTCGCCAGGAGATGGCCTTCGTCTCCAGGCCATAAAAGACTCCAAAACTTTAAAGGCTCGTAACTTTGCTTCTACAAGTCCGTTTGACTTGATTCAAAAAAGGTTCGGTCGCTATTGACCTGCCCTAAGTGATGGACTACTTATAAAATTTTATAAGTAGTGCTAAAAAGTTGAAAAATTTAAATTCACTAGTTTTGGAGGTTTTCTGGGGTTTTCGACCCTGCTGAAGTCAATGAAAGCATTTTTAATGATGTCTGATCCAGTCTTCTCATGGTATAAGCGGCTTTTCACTGAAAGCGAGCAAGACCCCCCCCCCCCCCCCCCCCCCCCCCCCCCCACCACCCCCCCCCCTCCCCCCGGCCCACCCCGCCCCCCACCCACCGCTATTTCCGCTTCTGGAGAGTTTTGCTGTAATATTCCACTGACAGGGTGTTCCTTCGGGACGGCGGACGATGAACGCCCGTAGTGATAAGTGTGGCAAGGGAATGTGTGCTCCCCCGCCCTCCATATTTAAGACCGTAACCGCTGTCGTGTGGACCCCTAAAACTCGAGAGAGATGTCTCATGTTGGGCATTTGACCACAGCTCTCAACGTAGCACTTGAACGCCAATCGGTTGAGTCTTAGCTATCTTGTCATGGGTGGCCTCTAAACATCTCCATTGCAAAACGCTGGTGAATCAAGCTCTCTAAGCTCTAACGGCTTGCTATCAAGCAGATCAAAGCAAAACTTGGGATGTTTTTTCCCCTCAAGGTTTTCAAGTATGCTGAGTTCAAATCTGCTATCAGATTTCAAATTTAACTAAGTCTAAGGCAGCTTTGAGGGGTTAGATCCCAGCTACTGTTCACTACCTATCTTTTGACTCGGCGTTCTTGTTACCACTTCGGGGCAGTGACAATGATGTCTTCAGCTGTAAAGAGCGGGTATCGGGGAAGATCTCTCACTTCCCTAGTGATCAGTACAAGGCCTTCGGGCTGTCGACGGGATCGAGTGCCACTCACTACACTCAAATCTATCATTCCTCAGCCGAGGCCTTTGAGTTGGATAAGATCCCCTCTGAGTAATCCTGTAACAAAACGGATTCATCAGCTTAACTTGTCTATCCTCAAGTAATGATAGCATTACAGTATGACTTTGAAAACATAATCTTCACATTTACTGACATTTTAATTTCTTTCTATACGTTGCGCTCTGCTCAGGTTTGATATCAAACTTTCTCATTTTTCTTTGCAGTGAAAAATGACCAAAGACGTGAATAAACGCCTACAATTTTTTAAATGCAGTTGTGGGGATGTGTTTTAGGGGTGAGAATTTTCACCTTCACCATAAAAAGAATGCTGCGCAAAGTGTAGCGGTTAAGGTGTGGTGTTGTGTGTGGTGTAATGTGAGGTGTGATGAAATGAATGATGCCTTCAGTGAGTTGCACTCGAAGTGTTGTATTCAGAAAAATTTCGAAAGTTTTGATGAAGAAGATGATGTGTGGTGAGCAGGGAATGCTGTATGAGGCGGGAATGTGTGCTCGTTTGCCACCAGTAGAGGTGGTAAATGTTGAAAAGCGTGTTGTGAGTGATGTAGATTTGGATGCGAGTACTTCCAAAAAGAGTAGAGTGATGTCGGTGAGTTGGATTTCATCGGATGATGAATGTATGAATGATGATTCGAGTGTTGCTGCTGCTGAGCGTGAGCTTGAGAAAGCTGTGAGGGCGATTGTGCCAGTACCCGAGGTGTTGGCACAATCAACGCCTAGACCTTCACCGAGGTGCGTTGAGAAAGTTGAGAGGTCGACTGTTCCGTGTGAAGTTGTGCTGTCGAGGGATGATGTGCGTGCTTATACGAAATGTGAGGCATGAGTGTACAAAAGTTAGAAGGAAGAGTGAGATCGCTGAAGAGTACGCTGAAAGAGGTGACTGCTGAGCGTGATAGTTTGAAGTTGAATGCTGAGAGTGTGACTCAAAAGTTAAGGGAGTGTGCGGCTGCAAAAGAGAGTATGGTGAAGGAGAGAAAGTTGAAGGAAGAGGCGGTGATGAAGTTTGAGAAGTGTGATCGAGAGCGAAGTGAGGAGCGCATGCTGAAGGAAGCGGCGCTTGAGGAAGTGAGTTTGTTGAAGAATGAGTTGGCGCGTTTGAAGGAGTGTGAGAAGGTGAAATCTCTCACAACTATGCACATCCCCATCGCAGGTGTCGTCCCTGACAAACCAATTGTATATCTAAATATAAGCAACGACGACACTCAGGAGTGCTACAGCTGTGCGGATGTCCGTTGCTACCATGTAAATATTCAACACACCGACGACATCCACATAGCTTGTTCAAAGCCATACAAGTATCGTGAGTATAATGACTGAGATATATCATCATGCCATCTTTCCAACTCTTACTTCTTTCATTTCAGGAGCCATAAAGAAGTAAAAGAAAGCTATTTCTTGTGAACGCACCAAACGGCCTTTTTAAAGGCCACTCTTAATGTGGCTAGATCGGTCCCAAGCCCGACAGCATCTTCGGATGTGAACACAGAGGGAGAGTCTACAATTAAAACTTAGTAAAATAGATGTGTGAGATGGATTCAACCCGAATCCTATAACACCTTTACATTTACTGACTATACATTTGTCCTGCTATCAGGTTGTTTTGACTTGCTATCTAGTTGAATAGTCTCTTGCTATCAAGAGATTCACTTCTGCTCATAAAGCACATCATCGCTGTAATACCTCCTTTGCTCGAGCGTTCCTTCGGGACGGCGGGTACTGCCGTAGAGGGATTGTGTTGCACGGGTTGTTCGTCGTTTGTTAGACCGAAACCTCTGAGCCGTTGCTCATGTTGGGCGTTCGACTTCATACTCAACGTGACGTTTTCTCTCGCCAGGCCAGAGTACTTCAGCCATTCGACAAAGGTTAGTCTTTATGATATGGAGTAGAGTGAAATGTAATTCATTAGATGTCCCTTCAATGATTGCTCCCATGATAAACGTTGATGAGACAAATGAAATGATTCTCATCTTCCCTTTTTCAGCGATTGAAATCTACTAACACACTACCGTATAATCGACCACTATGGGGCAAGACATGATAGAGCCTCCACGCGCTTTGCCCTGGGCAGTCTTTAGACTGGCGAATACTATCATTAAGTTGAATCTGCTATCAGTCAACTTGAACGTTGCGTCGTGTTAGAGGGTATATAAACCACTGCCTCTCATTTCATTTCATTTCAATCATGCAGACGCCGAACAGTCAAGTCAGCTCTCCTCGCGGACCGCAGTTAAGGCCGCGAAATTTATTTGAGGAGTTTGTCAGGCTAGAGGAGCAAGACAGAGTTTTTAATAATCTTGCTCGGATTGGCAATCCGATGACAGCAACTGCTGTCAATCCAACGGAATGGTGCTACATTCCACTTTTTAGCCATGTACCAGTTAGTGTGGAAGTCGACAGTGCTACCAAAGAGAGAGTCAAAGACTCTCTCAGTAGAATTGGTAGGGTGTAAGATGACGTTACTCCCGAGAACGAACCATCGGCTCTCTTAAGGGCCACCATGGGGCAAGACATGATAGAACCTCCTCGCGGTTTGCCCTGGGCAGTCTTCGGACTGGCGAATACTATCATTAAGTTGAATCTGCTATCAGTCAACTTGAACGTTGCAAATGAAGTTCGGTGTAATACTTCCTTTCGACGGGGCGTTCCTGTAAAGGGCGGCGGTTGAAACCCGTAGTATGTTATACCGCAAGGGACATTCGGCAATGGTCAATCTTGTTAAACCTCTCTGCGTCATGTTTGCAAGTGATTGCCTCTGTCTCAACGTAGTATGCATTCGCGCCAGGGCGACATTTAGCCAACTGTCGAAGGTTGCCTAAAACTTTCCATTGCATACGTTATGAGAACCATGAGTTCTACCTGTCTCTATCAATGAGAAGAATTGATGAATGGAATGAAATGGGAGGACACTCACGCGCCACACGCAACATAACACACTTCTCTCTTCCGTAGTCTAACAAGCTCTTTACACATGGATCGCAGTCGATTGCTATCCGTAGCAGAATTGTGCAAGCGATCGCTGAGGGGGTTGGGACAGATGGCTGCGAGCAGGCTGCAGCCCATTTGGTTTGGGGGGTTGATGGGTATATGGGGTGGTCGTTGAGGGAGTCCGTGGGAGTTGTGGTTTTTTGTCTGGGGGTGGGATGAATTAGGCTTTAGTGTAAGTGCAAGCGTATCTTAGAGGGGATTTTGTTTGGACACTTATTTCATCTATGTCCGCATCATCGAGGTGCGCCCATTTTGGATGAAATGGTGCGAAGGCGGGGGGGTGAGGGTGGTGGGGGGGGGGGGGTTTTAAGATTTACATAGTCGGAGGTGGGGTAGGTCTATAGCGTGCTACTATTTCCAAATGAAAAAGTATACATGGTTAAATCATCCACTTAAGTCCATCCGTAGTCTAACAAGCTCTTTACACATGGATCGCAGTCGATTGCTATCCCTGTATCAGAAGTGTAAGCCATCTTAATTTTATTTAACACTATTTCATCTACCATCATCACCATATGAAGTGTCATAAGATTTACAAGTTAGAAATAAAGTTTCAATTGTGTATGTGTTTAGAAATAAAGGTTTTGTAACTGTTTGTAATAAAAAATAAGATCGCAAGGGATTTACTAGTTTACAAGTTAGACAGTGTAAATTAATAAACATAAAATTATAACTGTTTCTAAGAGTTTACAAGTTAGAAATTAAGTTTCAATGGGGTATACGTTAGAAATATACGTTTTAGCTGTTTGTATATCAAAATGAAGTTTCAAGAGTTTACAGGTTAGAATAAAGTTGTCAATAGTGTGTGCGTTAGAAATAAAGTTTTAGCTGTTTGTATATCAAAATAAAGTTTCAAGAGTTTACAAGTTAGAAATAACGTTTCAATAGTGTTGTGCGTTAGAAATAAAGTTTTAGCTGTTTGTATATCAAAATTAAAGTTTCAAAGAGTTTACAAGTTAGAAATAAAGTTTCAATAGTGTATATGTTAGAAATAAAGATTGTAACTGTTTGTAATAAAATAAGATCGCAAGATTTATCTAGTTTTACAAGTTTAGACTAAGTGTAAATTAAAAATAAAATTATAAACTGTTTCACGAGGTTGTTAAAGCGTTGATGCAACGATGAACAATTATAAGCTGAAAAGTTTTAGATGCCACTTTAACATCTAACATTGTTTACAGATAGAAATGTATCACAGCAAAGCTATTATGAGTTAGTTTGCCAGGAGTGAATCATCTCAAACTTTTAATCGACTGTGAACTTTGATTTCCATGATGAAGATTTAAAATAGTTAGATTCGGATGACGAAACAAGATTTTCTAGTTTACAAGTTGACAAAGCGTTCTACTATTTCGTAAATGAAAGATATCATTTCAACAGTTTTCCAGTTAGAAATAAAGTTTTCAACAGTCTAAAAGTACAAATAAAGTTTACAACGTTTAACAAGTTAAAATGAAGTTTCAATACGTGTGTATGTTAAGATAAAAGTTCTATCTGTTTATATGTTAGAAATTAGAAATGAGGGTTTCACCTGTTTACAAGTTAAGAATAAAGTTTTATCTGCTTGTATGTCAGAAATGAAATAAAGCTTCACCAGTTTAAGAGTTAAAAAATAAAGTTTCAATAGTGTGTATGTCAAGAATAAGTTCTTTTGTTTATATGTTTGAAATTGAATGATGTTTCACCAGTTTACAATGCTAAGAATAAAGTTCGATCTGTTTATATGTTATAAATGAATGAGTTTCTCCCGTTTACTAGCTCAGAATAAAGTTCTATCTGTTTATATGTTAGAAATAAAATGAAGTTTCATCAGTTTACAAGTTAAGAATAAAGTTCTATCTGTTTGTATGTTAGAAATAAAACAGAGTTTCAACCGTTTACAAGTTAAAAATAAAGTTTCAATAGTTTACAAGTTAAGAATAAAGTTCTATCTGTTTATATGTTAGAAATAAAATGAAGTTTCATCAGTTTACAAGTTAAGAATAAAGTTGTATCTGTTTGTATGTTAGAAATAAAACAAAGTTTCAACCGTTAACAGGTTAAAAATAAAGTTTCAATAGTTTGCAAGTTAAAACTAATGTTTCAATAGTGCGTATGTTGAGAATAAAGTTTTATCTGTTTGCATGATAGAAATAAAACAAAGTTTCAACCGTTAACAAGTTAAAAATAAAGTTTCAATAGTTTGCAAGTTAAAACTAATGTTTCAATAGTGTGTATGTTGAGAATAAAGTTTTATCTGTTTGTATGATAGAAATAAAAGAAAGTTTCAACCGTTTACAAGTTAAAAATAAAGTTTCAATGGTGTGTATGTTAAGAATAAGTTCTATCTGTTTATTTGGTTATAAGAATGAAGTTTCACAGTTACAAGTTAAGAATAAAGTTCTATCTGTTTGTATGTTAGAAATAAAAATGAAGTTTCATCAGTTTACTAGTTAATAATAAAGTTTTAACAGTTTGTATGTTAGAAATAAAAAATAGTTTCAACAGTTGACAAGGTAAAAATAAAGTTTCAATAGTTTGCTGTTTAAAAAATAGTGTCCAATAGTGCGTATGTTTTAAGAATAAAGTTTTTTCTGTTTGTATGTTAGAAATAGAATGAAGTTTCACCAGTTGCAAGTTAAAGAATAAAGTTTTATCTGCTTGTTGTATGTCAGAAATGAAATAATAGTTTCACATGTTGAAGAGTTAAAATAAAAGTTACAGATCGTGGTACGTTAGAAATTAAAGTTTCAACCGGTTTACAATGTAAAAATAAAGTTTCAACAGTGTCCTACAGTAGAAATAAAGGTTTATCTGTTGTAAGTACGATTGTATAGGATTTACTGTTTGCAAGTTAGACTCAGCTTTCTACTAGTTGTTAAATGAAAAATATCGTTTCAACAGTTTACAAGGGGGGATTAGAATAAGTTTCAATAGTGTGCACAGTTAGAAATAAGGTATGGATGTTTGTATGTGTATGTGTGTTAGAATAAAGTTTCAACCGTTTTACAAGTTAAAAATAAAGTATCACAGTGTGTATGTTGAAATAAGTTTTATCTGTTCCTTGTTAGAACAAAACAATGTTCAACAGTTTACAAGCTGAAAAATAAAGTTTAACAGTGTGTACGTAGAATAAAAGTTTTATCTGTTTGTAAGTTAGAAATAAAGTTTTATCTGCTTGTATGTTAGAAATAGAGGTGTATAACAGTTTATATGCTAGAAAGAAAGGTATAACTGTTTGTAAGACAAGATCGTAAGATTTACTACTTTGCAAGTTAGACTCAGCATTCTACTAGTTGTAAATGAAAAATATCGTTTCAACAGTTTACAGATTAAAATAAAGTTTCAATAGTGTATATGATGGAAATAAAGTTTAAGCGCTTTGTGCGTTAGAAATAAAGTTTTAGCTGTTTATATATTAGAAACAAAGTAAAGTTTCAACAGTCTACAAGTTAAAAATAAAGTTTCAACCGTTTACAAGTTAAAAATGAAGTTTCAATAGTGTGTATGTTAAGAATAAAGTTCTATCTGTTTATATGTTAGAAATAAAAATGAGGGTTCACCAGTTTACAAGTTAAGAATAAAGTTTTATCTGCTTGTATGTCAGAAATGAAATAAAGCTTCACCAGTTTAAGAGTTAAAAATAAAGTTTCAATAGTGTGTATGTCAAGAATAAAGTTCTATCTTTTTTTATGGTTGAAAATAGAATGAAGTTTCACCAGTTTACAAGTAAGAATAAAGTTCTATCTGTTTATAGTTTGAAATAGAATGAAGGTTTCACCCAGTGTATAGCTCAGATTAAAGTTATATTGTTTATATGGTTAGAAATAAAAATGAAGTTTCATCAGTTTACAAGTTAAGAATAAAGTTTATCTGCTTGTATGTTAGAAATTAAAACAGTGTTTCAACCGTTACAAGGTAAAATAAAGTTTCAATAGTTTTACAAGTTAAGAATAAAGTTTCTTAGTGTACATGTTAAGAATAAAGTTCTATCTGTTTAAATATTAGAAATAGAATTGAAGTGTTCACCAGTTTACAACGTTAAGAATAAGTTCTATCTAA
>CAJQUW010013683.1:0-69359 GCA_907163375.1 Prostheceraeus crozeri | reverse complement strand
AACATCAATTATAGGACATGATTTAAGAGAGAGAAAAAATTGTAATTCTCAAATTTGAGATTCTTAACTTTTATGATTTTCGGTGTCCTTGAACGGTCATGATTTTCAAGGTAAAAATTGTAATTCTCTAATTTTGAGATTCTCAACTTCTATGATTTTCGGTGTCCTGGAACGGTCATGATTTTCAAGGTAAAAATTGTAATTCTCAAATTTTGAGATTCTTAACTTTTCTGATTTTCGGTGTCCTGGAACGGTCATGATTTTGGGGGTGAAAATTGTAATTCTCAAATTTGAGATTTTGAAAAATTTGAAAAATTGGGTATTTTTAAAAACGGTTTTTTTTCTTCATAACCTGAAAATGACCAAAATTCATGAATTTAGACCATTTAAAAAGTATCATTTTTTGAAAAATCGGTATCTTTAAAAGCGACTAAATTCATGAATTTAGGTCTTAAAAACCTGAAAAAGGGACAAAAAAATTCATGAATTTAGACCGTTTTTAAAGATACTATTTTTTGAATTTTATGGTGTCCTGGAACGGTCTAAATTCATGAATTTAGGTCTTAAAAACCTGAAAAAGGGACAAAAAAATTCATGAATTTAGACCGTTTTTAAAGATACTATTTTTTGAATTTTATGGTGTCCTGGAACGGTCTAAATTCATGAATTTAGGTCTTAAAAACCTGAAAAAGGGACAAAAAAATTCATGAATTTAGACCGTTTTTAAAGATACTATTTTTTGAATTTTATGGTGTCCTGGAACGGTCTTTTGCCCATTACTGCTGTGGCTGTTCGACTGTTCTTCATCGCGACCACTGATGATCTGATCTAATTTCTTTTAAGTGTGACCACCACAGAATAAGAAAACTTGCTTCGCTCATTCAGGTTACTAGAAGGGAAGCGTCGTATGTCGCATACTATTTGAAATGGCACACACTCTCTCAAACAATAAGCTGTCAGCCGGGTTTTGGAAAGCAGCCAGTGGCGTGCGTATTGTAATATCATTTCATCGTTGTCTAGTTTACATTCAGTGAGGAATGCTGAGGAAAAGACGGTAAAAGCACAAGGTACCCAATTTTCGTGCGCCTGCTATCTTCTTTAATAATGATCGAAAGGGCCAATATGATGGAGAAAACTTATGCGTAATGATCTGAATTCTTCGAATCTGAAGGAATTGTGACAATCGAAGCATTTAACTGGAATTTAAATCAATTCGCAAGCAAAGCACGACTTTTTTGCTATCTCTATAAAGCACCAGGAATTGGCACTAGCATGTGTCATCGTTTCGAATTAGTCTTCACTTCCAGGAAACTGAAGCATTTAAACAATCTAATTCTGTGGTGACCACACTCCGAAGCCCCAGCACAACTTAACACTGAGCCCAAAATTAGAAACAATCTTATCATCATTTGCTGATAGACGATATCAGTGTGACCTGATTCTGAGAGCAGTTATACATGTAATAGAGCTGCTCTCAGCAGCTCTCAGTTCTGGAGCACGATTTTTCTCAGCTATCAGCTCTCAAATGTGACCGGACTACCATCAGCCATCAGGATGAACAGAGGTCAACTGTCAGGTCATGTGTGTGAACGCACCTTTAGAGTAATTAACTAGAATTAAATTTGCTGAATGTCGAATGATTGCAGTCACAATATTTGCAACCATATGGAAAGCACTAAATCATTTTCACTGTTTCTTTTAGGGAGGTTTTTATGTTTTGAATTGGCTCGATCAACACGCAGCTGCTATTCCCCTACTCTTCATTGTTTCATGTGAGGCAGCAGGACTTTGTTGGTTCTATGGTAAGCTACATATTTTCGTTGTTTATAAGTCACGTAATTCTTGTTCACAATTCTTTCAGGAATAAAGAGATTTAAGGAGGATGTGCGAAAAATGTTAGGTTTTTATCCTGGTCCATTTTGGAGGATATGTTGGACATACATCAGTCCTATTTTTATGTTTGTAAGTATATTGACAGTTCTGAGTAAGTTGTAAATGAATCAAATGCACGACCATCAATTTTAGGGTGATGATGTAAATATTTTATTATTTGCCGTCGACTACGTTATGTTTCATCTGATGACTTGATATTTCATTTGGCAACTGAGAATTCGTCGTTTTAAGTGACCATTTTCATAAAGCGCATCTGTGGCTCTTGATAACTAGCATTCAGTTCATTGGCAGCTTTCAATGATAAAATACTGAAGTTGGCATCATTGTTCACATTGTAGATTGTAGTGAACATTTTGCATCTCAAAACGGTGGCGCAACAGAAAATTCAATATTCCTTGCCTCATAATAACGCGATGTGCACCCCACTATACCGCGTGCACAGAAACTTATTCCTTTACATATAGTGAAGATCACACGAAAGGGACTGTACTTCTTGAACAATAAATCTCGACAATTAATTCGTGAATATACAGGGTGTCCGTAAAGAAGCGATGCAACTTTGTTTTGCTGTCAATTTGCAAATATCAGCTTTAGAATACTGTATTCAACTGATCCGAATTAGCAATACTACCGAATTACTTTATGGCATTCTATTTTAAAAAGCTGATAAATCAACAATTGAATCCTAACGCATTTTTACTGACGTAATATGCACTCATCAATCATCATGTTCTAAGGAATCAGTTAGTCCATTTAACGATCAGTTGGGAAGTCTTCATGAATAACCGTATTGCATATTTAATCAAGAAAAGAGATATTATTTCTCTCTATATTCTATCTCACATGGAAGCTTTACATTCTATCTTCACAAACAAATTAGAATTTCGATACAAGATGAGCTCCATTCTCTTCCAAGCACACTTGAAGTCGTGAGGTCACACTGTTAATTTCAGCTACAAGCATGCTCGATGGTATTGTGCCCAGGGCACAAATAATACTTTCCTTCAACTGATGAAGATGATTGGGCATGGGACTGTATACCGTGGCCTTTAACATTTTCCACAACCAGAAGTCAGGCGGAGATCAATCTGAGCTCCTTGGGGCTAAATAAAGTCAAAGCTGCGGCTGATAATTTTTTCACCAAATTTCTTCAGAGTGAGTTGCGTCATTCATTTTGCAGTGTGAGGTGTGGCACCGTCCTCCTGAAACATAGTCCTTGAACAGGCTCGCTTGGATTTCAGTTGAAGGATAACATGGCTTTCTATCATGTCACAATATCGCTGCTTGTTCACTGTAACAGTAGAACCATCCAAGTCTTCAAAGAAGTAGGGGGTAAGGGTAAATGAGCGACATACATGTAGGCCTATTCACACAGCTATCTTTGAAGACCAAAGGGGCTGCTCCTGGAACTCGTGTTGGTTCGAGCGACTCCAAATACGGTAATTCCAGGAGTTGATTGCTCCATTTTAGATGTAAATGTGCCTCATCCGTCCACAAGATGTTCGTTAAAAAGGAGGGATCGTTTTCAATCTTGTCAAGCATCTTTTCGCAAAATTCTATTCTGGTCAATTTGTTACTTTCACTGAGTGCGTGAACAATGTGAATGCGATAGGGATGGATCTGCAGATGTTAATAAAGAACTTTACCGTCTGGACACTGGTAAGGGGATTTTCAAGAATAATTTCCTTGACCATGTAAATTGAGTCTTCCTCAACCGTGGTCTGTCCGCCACACTTCCATCCTCAAACCTTTCGATCAGAGAAGCAGGGTTTTTCTGCTTGGTCCATCACCTTCGCCATTAATTTTGCGTATGGTGTGAAACCTCCTCAGGGTAACTGCTGGACATCCGCCATTCTCGTAAAACAATCGCACTAGCAAGAACTTATCTCTAGTCGTTAAGCATGAAGTCATTTCAACAAAGAAGAGGATAGATACGGTGGACGAATAATTTAGGGGAAACTAATTTTTTGGGAATCATATAGCTGTGGGACGAATATGCATCATATGGAACGAATCTGATCGCTCTCTGATTTGACAATCGCCTTGCGTTTTTTAAATAGCGTCGCCAAATTTTGTGAATCAATAGACAAAAAAATCTTCACTCATACAACTATAGCGTCACTAAAACGTATTGGTGATCAATTGTTGACAGTATTGCTACTTCGTATCAGTTCAGTTCAGTGCTCTAAAGCTGCTATTTACAAAATGAGAGCAAAATAAAGCTGTATCGCTTCTTTACGGACACCGTGTATTAAATCTGCACCACCATCCCCTGCGACGGCTTTCTGCCACCACCACTGTAACTCTTGATAATTGTAATTTTGCAAATCATGATGTCATAGCCATTTACTACAAAAGATGCGCAACAAAAGATACTCAGCTCGTTATTGAAACAATTTATTCTAAAAATCAAATGGATTGATCAATTTCATTTGGAGAATGAATTGTCGAAATAGCGAACTGAATATCTTTTGAAATGAATCTCCATGGCGAAGTATTGACATTAAATGATGAAAAGATATGTAACTTGATTTAGTTCAGTTCGTTAAGATATGTAAATTGACTGAGATTTCGTGCTGTGAAAAATCATTATTTTGTTGCTGTGCTCAAATTGATGATACGCATTAAAATTTTTCAAAGTTGCAGATGACCATGTAAACCTGAGTCAATAGTTTATGGACGTCAATTGTGTTAAATGTAGTTACATTCAAAGCCAAAATATCGAACTGCAGGATTGATGATATAGCAAGATAAATGCATGAACAATGTAGTATTAGCCATCTAAATTCGACGGAAGTAATGATAAAAAACTGTCATTATTTCTGAAGAATTTAGATAACTACTATCATTATGCATTTGTTTTGCAGCATGTCTGTTGCTATTATTACCAATTTTTTTGAGTAGTAGTTATTCCATGGACAAATGTGGTGTATGGAGATTTATTTTCATAGTTTCAAAACATGAGTATTCTGCATTGATCACGAGCTTTAGCGAGTGATCTCACACTTCACTTTTGATTTCAGCCACTAATGTACTTCATAATATTCGCAATTGTTCATGAATGCAGATGTTTATCATTATTTTAAACCTACATGTACTTGCGTGCCGTGTATTCATGGTAGCACTCGGCAGATGTCTATTCCATTTTTACTGACTTTTTATTAGGCCTATTTGTGTGTGGTATATTAATGAATGTAACCAAGTAGATGCCTATTCCATTATTACCGACCTTTTATCATAAAAATCGGAAATATTTACTTCAGAAGCCATTATGCGAACAGATTTAACATAATCATATAAAAAAACAAATGCACAATGTTTTTCATCTGTGAGTTCTTTGATGATGAAAGTCCTATTTAAAGGATTCAATGCAATAGTAAAACCTTAGCTATTTAATAGGTAATGTAGGTCATGCACTTTTATTATTTGAATTGAATAAGCATCATGACCTCCATTTTTTTAGTTTGAATGTCATTGGTCCAACCATTTCGAATTTCTCATTAAAATGCAATGAAACACGTGTACGTTTTTACTTGCAGACTTTGTTAAGGTCATCATCGTTTATTGTAGTAACATTACATATAAAAGCTTGACCATTTTTCAATAATTAGTCCGGCAGCTAGAACGACTTTCTGCAGGGAACGAGGCTGAAGTCCGACTTCAACAGAATGATGTACAACTTGCGGCTACTAGGAATCTGCTCGTCTACCAAGTTCTACCCGGTTCAGAAAGAATCAAAGAAAACCGGATGGTAATCCAAACAGAAGCAGATTAAAGCTTTGGACAAAAGAGAGATTCTCTATGCTTTCTCTGATTAAGTAAAAATCTAGAGAAATAATTTTTGACATGGAATGTCTTCACAGTCATTTCCTATCATGTGTGTATGTGTTATTAACATACTTATGATTGGGTATTTATGTGAGAATGTGATCAAATGTGGCTGCAAATGGTCAAAATATTGTATTTGCTACTTTTAGGATGCCCCCTAAATCTGAATGCGTTTAGTTTCATACACTGAGGTTCAGAAGCATGATAATAAATGACCCGGAGACATTCAATGTCAAGAATTATGGCTCTAGACTAAGCATTTTTCACACAGAGAAAGTATGTGACAATAGTGGTGTATAGTTATTTTTACAGAAAATTTCAATCTGTTGCCCATTGTACATTTATCTGGTTTTCTTTGATCTTGTTTGACAAGAAGAACGAGTTAGAGCTTGGTGGATGTTCAGATTCGCCATAGGGTGTATTCTGTGAGAGCGTGATTTCATCTCCTTCCCTGCAGAAACTCATTCTGGCTGCCGCACGTATCTGGCTGTTACGTATCCTTGATATACCGCGCATGTAATTGCAGATATCAATTTAAATGTTTCTTTTATAAATTTATGATTGAATTTTAGGCCGTATTCATCGCCCAGTGTGCCACCTACTCACCTATACCTCTGTCCGTGGAAGGGAAAAAATATTTCTTCTCGCCCACAGCTTTAAAGCTAGCGTGGTGTTTTGTTTCTGCCACCCTCTCAGTCATCCCGTGTTTTATGGTCTACACCTTTATAAAAACGAGAGGCACTTTAAGAGAGGTATATCGCTCGGAATGCTTAAGTGACGTCAGAGAACCCGTTTAATTTCATGTCTTTGTTGTGTCACCTATTGACTAACATATACATGTATAATCTAATGGGATGGGGAACTTGAGGAAGTCGGTAAATCTCCGTTGTTTAATTGGTGAGAATGTAACTATATACTAACTTATGCATACGAGCATGTGAATTGAACTATTGATTGCATTATGTTATTGATTTTGACTTGCTTCCGACATGTCAAATCGCTCCGCCGAAATCAATGTATGGAAGTGTCAGTGAAGCGGTTAGTTACAGACAGAAAAAATGGTTATCTAATGCTCCGTGTCCTTCCTGGTACTTTGAATAATAAAATGATGAATAAATAGTATAAACATATATATGATTTTATGTTCCCTTTCATTTGACTAACTGCTACATCCAGAATTATGTCTTAAAAATTCAGATATATTATCCAATATTCATTTATATTGCATGTACATATGTTTCGGTTTCTCAGCCAGCTTCAGGGTCATAAAGTCCGAAGGACAATGTTGCGATTTTGGGAAGTACTGGCATTCAAAATTCAAGTATTAGACATTAATGTTATAGAAATAAAGTCACGCAGCTCATTTCAAAATTCAATGAGAGATCTGATGGGTCCTTTTTCACAAAAATCAATCAATTTGGACGAATCAATTTGTCGATAAGTATCCATCCTCTCCTAACTGCTGGCAGAAATCTACGCATACAAGCAATATTGTCAAATACACATAGTTGGAAAAGAGTCCTCACATTTGAAAAATTTAGGCACTAAATTTATTAGCAGCCATAGACACTGTGCTTCATAACTGCTAATTAGTGCTTGGGAGTTTTGTTCTTAAATTGTTTAAGTCTGAGGGCATTTTTCGGTCTCATAACCAGCCGAACCTGCCCTGGGCAGCCTTCTTTTGATTATTGTTTTTGTTGCTTATTGGATGTTATGTTCAATATATCCTTGAGTATTACTGTAATTGTTTCAGATATTGTTTATTCTTAGCTGCTCACAATACCAACCTATTAACGTCTTTGGCCATGAATATCCTACCTGGTCTGTCGTGCTGGCATGGCTACTAATATGCTCCACACTATGCACCATTCCAATATATTCTACTTGCACATTCCTTCACCAAAGCGGAAGTCTCCGAACGGTAAATATGCGTACAACTAATATTTTGCATGCTTTCTGTTTAAGTTTAACGACATTAACTGTCTGAACAGACGACTCTGTGAATATTCCAGTATTGTGATTGTGCATTTACCGTGTTTCCTCTGATAAACGACGCCCTATAATAAGCGCCGCACCCCTGATATCAGGAAAATCAGAAAAGAATGACCAAGTGTAGCACATATATCGTCCATTGAGCTAAAAAAAACAAAAACATAGTTATCAAACGCTAGTGCAATGTCTAATGATATTTCAGTGCTTCTAGTCGATAATATGATAAGAGAAGTCGCATAATAAAATCGTGACATTCAGCCAGACACTCTATCGAATTCACGCTCAAGTTTTGTGTAAGTCCCGCCTTCAGGTGACCATGAGGAAGAAGTCGCATGTGCAAATGATTTACAGGGAATTCCAAGAAACTAGTCCCACACTGTGTTCAATCAGCGTCTAAACCACCAAATCGGTAATGCGCTAAGAAGAATACCAGACGAGTTATTATTGATCCTTCTCCGTAGAGGTCATATGCCTGTGATTATTGTTAGTATTCAGTTTGGAAAAATCTCATATGTGAAAAATCGTGCAATTTAATCGCACGCACTTAAAAGTAGGCGATCGTAAATAAACACCGCGGCGTTTATCAGAGGATATGCGGTATTTGATTTCTGTTCATGAGTATGATATTTTCTTTACGTTCATGTTGGGTTGCCAACGGACAGTTCGGCATTTTGATATTTTGTCCGATATGCGGTACGATGTTGGATTTGTCCAGTATTTTCAGGGATGATTTAGCAGACTGACCCAATTTCATTCAATCAAAAAAGTTATCAGTTAGCCAAGCTGCTGTATTATTATCCAATCTTACAAATATGACGGCCTGCTCACGTAAAAAGGATATAATTTTATCGGGAGTACAGTCCGTTCACTCCATACACGCATTAAAGAACATGCCACAAACAAAGACTCAAGTGTACTCAAACATCACCTAAGTTGCTCTCCTAAAATAGCTTTCCCGTTTACAGTCAAAATCATAGCGTTTGATACAAACAGCATTAACCTACGTTTCAGAGAAGCCATGTTAATAAAATCTATGAAACCAAGCCTCAATAACAAAGATGAATGTTCAACTTATCAGACATTGATATTTTAATTTTTATGTAAGATGTAATTTGAAAATCCTTTTTACGTGAACGTCATATGGGTGAAAATTTGTAAGATTGGATAATGATACAGCAACTTGGCTGACTGATAACTTTTTTGATTTAATTTAAATATGCTGCTTAAAGAAAATTATATCTCAATTTCATTCAACTGTGACACAATCTCGAATCTTCAAAAAAAAAATCCAATACATTTCAGTCAAACATTCTCTCGTGCTCAATGTCTTGAGTACCATTTTCTTCAAAATGCCGCGCAGTGCGCACTACAATTGGTATTCGTTAATGCAGAAAATGTTCAAAAGTGATTCGCTGACTTCTCCAAGTCGCCAAAGTAAAAGACGAAACTCAAGGAGGAATTCCACGCTGCCAGTTCAGACTACCAGAAAATGGTGCTACACATATGGTCAAGAGATGTCTGACTCTGTTCGATGAGCTCTCCAGCATCGTGAAGAATATTTTGCCATAGAATCCTACTCCGTCAACCCGGTAGAAGATCGTTGCGATAAGGCCACCTGGAATCTTTTTGGCAATCAAGAAGACGAACTGATCACAGACTCCAAACCTGCCATCAATGAAATCAATATTTTTTGATTTTATCAATGAGTCTATTATATTCATTTCACAGTGTTCTTCTTGTATCGGAATTCAGAATGCGAGTCAACTCTTGCGTGCCACTTGAGTAAGATTTTGTGCGGCCGTCGCGCCAAAGTTGAGACCAAGAGAAAGGACATGTTCTTTGGTATAATCCCCAAATCAGCAAAGCAAAGAGATTGTTTCACGGCACAGAAATAGATTGCTTATCTGAACTTGACTAGAATGGGATTGACTCAAGGTCGTGGCACAGCCGGGGGAACTATGGGTCACGGACCGCCAATGAAAAGCTCAGAATTACACATGCGACTGATTGTAACCCAATCATACAGGGGTTGACAAATGTTTCTAAGTGAAAATGCGTAATTATATAGTATTTGCGAACTTCGCAATTAAATCAAGTAGATGATGTTGGAAACTATTTATTCTTCCGGTTTCGGATAGGAGTGAAACAGTTGCTCTTATCCTTCATCAGGAATTGAAAGACGTACAAAAAGATGCAGAATTCAAATGGCACAAACATCAAAAATACTTGCAAGATATCAGGATTGCATGCATTGAATCATAGAAGCAGACGGGATGAAATAATGCATAGATTCTTTATGCCAATCAGCAGCCATGCTGGTCACAGGGGTAGGAGATTTAGGGTCAAATATAGGTGACCGTTGCAAGACGTGTTACATATTCAAACCAAAAGGATGATCTGTCTTCAATTTGCTTACGAAATTCATTTCTTTTTCGTTCATTTTCATTTCCTTCGAAACAACACTGTACCGTCAAAATTTCCTAATCTACCAGCTCGCTTTTCTCCGAATCCCACGAAACTTAGAGGTGAAAATGCATCGCCCACAGTCCGAACAGAAAAAGAAGTTCAGAGGTTGAATGAGCTTGCTCAGCAAATGTCTCTCGATTATACAATATCAAATATAGAAGAACATTTTGATCGCCTAATTCATGAGCATTCAAAACCAGCACATTTTACAATAATACGAATTGCTGACGAACTAATAATTGGTCAACTAGATACATTGAGAAATGTTGCATCATAGTGAATATTGAAATGAGTGTGCGGATGTATTTGGGTAGCGTTTGTGGTCCCACATCATCACGGACAAGATTACTTGTGTTTCACAGGTAAATTACCTGATGTCATTTTTGAAATACAACTGTGACAACCGAGATTCGACTTGCAACAGATATTTGCTAATTTCAATGATACAAGAACATGTGGACGGTCATCTCGACTCAGATGAATCAGTTAGAATGAAATTGTTGTTGGAAGAAGAGAAATTGACGACTTTGTCTGCACATGGTAGACGCTATTCTCCAGATATTTGCATACATAATATTTCCAATGAATTTTGCTACATATTCGCACTTATGCAGGCAGAATGTCATAGTTTTGCCGTGTTTGAGGACTTTGAGAATAATCACAAAAAGAAATTGTGAGCAAGGTGAAGAATCGAGTCCTCATAAGTACATGAGATTGAGAATATCCAAGCTGACGCATTTTGATGCTAATGTGATTTAGCAGTTACGAAATATACATAGCGAAACGTGAGGAATTATCTGATGGTAAAATTCTGGGTGTAGCAAAAGACGGTGACTTAGCTCAAACAGCTTTATGTTTCATGATCAAGTCATTGACCTCAAAGTATCGTAATATTGTCAGAATTTATCCCATGAAATATTTGACTGCAAGCAAATTACAGTAGTGCTACAATAAGGTAATGGAGAAAGTGTACAACGTCGGTTTCCGAGTTCGTTCTGTGTTGGTAGACAATAGTCATCCAAACAGAAAATGTTTTGTATCGCATCTTTGTGTTGGTATTCTTCAGCCATTTGTGGTCAGTCCTTGGACAAATGATAAGTTGTTTCTGATATTTGGCCCTGTACACAACATCAAAAACAAATACAATAATTTTCAAGAGCGCCGTGAATACACATGTCCTTATATGCCACACCATTTTGACTCCACAACAGCAAGGTTTTCTGATGTTGAAGTAGTGTACAATATTGAAGCTGATAAACCCTTGAAAATTGCTCACAAATTGTCGAAGACTGTCTTGAATCCTACAAGCATTGAGAAATCCTCATTCAAACTAGCAAACGCTGTATTACACGAGTCAACCATAGCTGCATTGAATCATTACGAGCTCACAGAAACCGCTTCCGTTTTTCGCTTATTTTCGAGCGTTCGGAAAGTTATGAATATAAGGACACCATCGATTGGATTTCACAAACGAGACATATATAGAGATCCTGTTCGTTCTATTAATAACTGGATCCTCACTTTTTTGGAAGAGTTTGCAAATTGAGGTGACAACAAAGCAAAATGAAAGGTTTGACAGATGAAACTTTCACTGCAAATATTCAAACTCACCGTGCACTGCCACAATTTGCACGCTTTCTGATCAATACATGCGGTTTTGATTATCTGCTGTTAGGACAGATACAATTAGATTGTATTGAAAGTCGCTTCGTCTGGATGCGCCAACTTAGCAGTGTGAATTACTTTACATCATTTCGGCAGCTTTTAGAAAGTGACTGCAAACTTCGAAGCCTACAATGCGCACAGAAATTTTAGTTTCCTGTCCAGATGTTATGTATCTAGGAGTCCATGTGAAATGTGCTGCTAACACATGTCTCCCCAACCTCCAATCCAATACTCAACTCTGTCTTCTGCCGATGATGTTGATAGCTTTCCAACTATCCTTCAAAGAAATATTCCTCAGAAAATTGACGTAGTGGGATTTAAGCCGCTTCGTGTTTGATCACATATACTTTTAGGCGATCATACTTGAAGAAATTCTTTGTAAAATATGCATTGTCGCGTCTGTTGATGAGGACTTTTGTGGGTGGTTCTAAGAGAAAAATGGTGGCCCAAATGAACGGAGTCGAATAGTCCTAATCAGAAAACAAATCTCGACCAAACATTTGATGGAGTTTTGAAGAGATAAAGCGCACTCACCAAGCGAAGTGGAGGACGTCGGACTGCCAACCAATCTATCGAAGCAGCTATCGCAGAATACTGATACCGTAAATTCTATAACAAACGCCCGGGGCGTTAATTTTATCTTTGAATTTTTAAGGGGGCGGTTATTTTAGAGGGGTGCTAAATATAGAGTGTTAATATATGGTGTTAATTACCTAACACCATTACAATGTCACTTTTTATTTTCTCACAATACTCATATTTTTCCTGATTATGCATGTACAGTAGCACCCTTTCTATCAGACTAGCGATGTTTCAAAATCAATTACCGGCATTATTCCTATTTTTCTATCTACATGTAGCACCATTTATTGAAATTAGGCCTTTCCTGTACATGCATATCAAAAACAGAACTATCGAAATTCCAACGAAACTTACATTGACTGTATTTATCATCAATTAATCAGAATATGAGTGACAAATGCTTTCATCAGATGAAATTACCAAATTTTCTATATCAATGGGAGTTTGGATGGTCCTTGCAAGCTTCACAGAATCAATTTCGATATCCAGCTCCTTGATTGCGTGAATTTGGCTATCATCTGATCCATCTAAGCTGGATGTCAGCCCACATACAACAAAAGGTTTCTTTATGAGATCGTTGCTGAGACTCTTCCATGCATTGACTGCCCATTCGGATAATAAGCGTTTCGTCGGATATCCGGAAGCGGTCTTGTTGTTCTCCTTGCAGCCAGTATCTTGCACCCAATCTTCATATAGTGACGCATAGGCTTGCTTAAAAGGTTTGTTCCAAGAGACATCTGGGGCCTGAAGCACGCTGATACAACCACCGGGTACCATCGCAATATCCATTTGCACTTTCTTTAAGCTCGACTTCACGGCAGCGGTCTTGTGGGCCCGATACGCATCCCAAGCCAACAGGCGCCTTCCAAACGCTAGCGTTCCCCAACATTTGGATAGTCATCCGATAGTTGTCTTCTCGTTCATCCAGCCGTTTTCTGATATGTTGATGATGGCGTCTTTGAAGTTGTTAAGTTCATTAGGCAATCGCTTACCCTTTAACACGATGAAAGGAGGTAGTTTCTTTCCGTCTCCAAGTGCAGCTAGCATGACCGTGAAACGGGCTTTGTGGTATCCGGTAGAGAGCAGCTTCACTGTCATAGATCCCACTTCCTGAATCGTGGTATTCCCAACTGGGTCGATCCAAATGGGTGTCTCATCAGCTACTCCAATCGAGTTTATGCGGTAACCACAATTCTTTCGTTGGCCTTCAACAAACAGCAGGTAGCTTATTGTTTTCTGTTTGATGTCATCAGACAACTTCTGTGCTACGGACGTCCGAAGCACGAAGCAAGACGAAGCTTAAGTGGTTCGTCTTGAGGAAACCGCCTAACCAGTCAACACTCGCTGAGAAAGATAGGTCACGTTTTTCATCGTCTGGTGTATTGTCAAATAGTTCTAGAGCTTTCATTTGGATCATTTTCCGGCTAACTTATACGGTGGGATCTTTGTTTCGATATCCAATCGCTTAATGCTTCATCCAATTTCCCCTATTAAAGCGTCGTACAGCTCCCGGTAATCGTTTAACTTTCCTACCGTTCTTAGTTGATCACAGTTTGTTTTCTATCTGACACCACTCACGTACTCGCTTTACAGGGACATTGTGCACTCGTCTCGCATTTTTCTTCGATGTCTTCTTGGCTGTAAGAACTGTGTACGCCTTCTTCTGTCGAAGCATGTTGATACCCGGTGACTACAAAATGAATCTGTTTGTCTTATGAACACTCTGCTTTTACTGTACAAGTGCTGGAAACCGATCTACCAATACTAGCGCGTTCGTGAGTCACTTGATTGTTCCTTGAGTATTTGACTTTGTAAAGTCGACTGATAGCGTAGCGGTTGTGATTTCCCTCACTCGTTGAATGTGAGACTGAGATGGTTATTCATGGCACGTGAGCGATTTCGCGGTGTGATCGTTTGATTTTGAAATAATAAGGAGGGCGTTAATTATAGAGGGGCGTTTATTAACTTAAGAAAATTTCGGGGAGGCCATTATTTTAGAGGGGCGCTAAATCTAGAATGGGCGCTTAATATAGAATTTACGGCAATTGCTGATTCTTATCCATGTATTTCTCCTTCATTCCAAAACATAAAGTGGGAACTTACAGTGTCCCAACGTATAGTGTGAGATCTACTGACGTTTTCTCCCTAAATGCGCACGAGAACTTCTTATCATTCTTAATTGTCACCCAACATCAGTAAAGCCACAATTCCTGAGGTGTAGTTCCAGTCGTCTTGCAAGTCAGACATCGCAAAATTTAACTAGTTTATATAGATGCTTCCAAGCTTGGTGCACTTAATAACGCAATGATCTAACAGTCATATAGTAACTCAAATTGAGCTTTGTCATTTTTGTGATTATGATTGCACTTTTATGGCAAATTTCTCTCACAGCAGCTAGAAAACGACATTTCTGGAAGTAGCAGGCTTGCCTGATTTCATTTTGAAGTTAATGAAAGAGTCATAACAACAAGTATCTTGCTGCTGTACCCAAGCAAACATGCTTTTCTGCTTATAAAGAGGATATTCACAGAATTTCATTTAGTGTATAGCACAGTTTTCAGTAGTTTGAGCATTGACTTACAATGTAGATCAGTGCCTGACTGAGCTGTTGAAATTGCCATCTACAAACAGCTATTGTCCATCCAAGTCCAACCACAGAGATAGATCCCTGTGCGTGCGGGTTAGTCTAGAGCGGACATAATCGTATTCCAGCCATTGTATGCAATGGTAGCAAGCGATAGAGATTGCCATAGATACTCTTCTCTCTCTGGTTTGAGTGACTGACCAAGCGCGCGCATTGCAGATGTAGCTCTCATCATCTTCAACGGTCAGATTGCAGACAGGCCTTTCAAGTGAAAATACATGTCTTTCACTTAATTTTCCTAAGTAATGGATTCATCAAATGGAAATATCAGTCACGCCGCTCAACTCTTCATGATCCAAATTTGCTGACTGTGTGCGTTTAATGTGGCGTCAATGTTCTAGTTCGTCAGAATTCAGGTTTGAATTTACATTACGTTCAATGGAAGTTTGATCTTCTTGCCGCTCGAGACTAGTTCTGGTCGTGACCATCAGTATTGAGGAAAGTCATCTCTATACCCAAATGCGCAGACAAAGCAATTTATCTCTTTGAATCCAACAAAACTTGCGCCAAGACAAGTCAGATTTCTGAGGATAAATTTGTAACTTGAAGGAAATACTGTAAAATAGGATTTTCGTTGAATGTATATCGACATTCATGGCAGATCATAAATAGTGGTGATCTGACGGGATCAACTGACATGCTAGAAACAAAAATGATCAGCAAGAAGTGCATGATGACCGAAATACATCATTCACTAAAGTGGTATGGACACGGCTTACGCTTGTCAGAATACAGTTGAAGTATAGTTGATAGCCTTATACGGGAGGATGTTCATGGCGAGGATGAGAAAAACTCCTTTTAGTAGCGGCTTTAATGAAATCGAATGGCTAAAAGTATTTACACGGCAAACGATTCGCGACGCACTCGCTGCCTCAGTGCACTAGAAAGAAAGTTAAAGCAGCCAGTGCAAGTGGTTTATATATCAGGGTGATATTACCGTAGACAGAGCATCTCTCAGCCAACCAGCTCGTTTTTGCGGTTCAAATGTGGTCTCCTATCTCTGATGTTTATGAGGCTATGTCTCTATGTCTATTATCTCCTATCTATGAGGATGAGCTTCAGACAGACGATTTTCAAGAGGCGAACTTATGCTTGGCAAAGATATTGATTGTGAAATCGAAAATGTCAAGGTTACTATCGTGGTCATTTATCGAATGTTCGGAGAGGGCACTAATATTGTTCTGCAAGCGTTAACTACGTCCATGCTCCTTGAAACGAATTTTGAAAGGCCTATTAGCTTGCCTTACCCAATGTAACTTTTGCTGCAATGTTTACAAGCAAATTCGCAAGGTTTGACGAGAAGACTGCGGAGATTACAGTGTTCATGTTTCTTAGCAGATTTTTTAGAAAAGTATTGGCTAGTGGTTTTATTAGGTTTGCTTATCAAGGCTACAGGTAGTTTGTATTTTCATATTAAGTTATTGATTTTTCTATTACAACTATCATTAATAAAACTAAGGGAAAGCCTAACATTATTCTCACAATAGCTTTTACGAGTTACGCTTTTGCTTGTATCAAAATCGCGAGTTTTATGATTGTTTTTGCGTAATCTATTATGAAATTTTTCCTTAGCTTCATTTTTGATAGTAGATGATGAGCATCTGCTTTCGATGCGATTACCCATGCTGCTAATGTAATTATCCTTTACATGATGAGGAGGCCAGCTGTCTCCTTGTGAAGTTATTTCAGAATGATCAGGCTTAGAATACCATTCGTATGAAATCTGCTCATCGACGATTTTTATCGAATTATCTGAAAAATTCAAATGATTCTTGTTGTCAGGAATTTCAATGGTAAACTGTATGTCGTCGTTCACGGAATTGAAGGTAGTTAAAATGCTATGAAAAATGTCATCATCATGTTCTAAAGGACCTATGAAAATGTCATCGATATAGCGCAGAAATTCCTCTACGAGCATTCGATAAATGACCACGACAGTAACCTTGACATTTTCGATTTCACAATCAATATCATTGCCAAGCATAAGTTCGCCTCTTGAAAATCGTCTGTCTGAAGCTCGCTACATCAGAGATAGGAGACCACATTTGAACCGCAAAAACGAGCTGGTTGGCTGAGAGATGCTCTGTCTACGGTAATATCACCCTGATATATAAACCACTCGCACTGGCTGCTTTTACTTTTTAGTGCACTGAGGCAGCGAAACGCTTGCCGTGTAAATACGTTTAGCCATTCGATTTTACTAAAGCCGTTACTAAAGGGAGTGCCGTATTTTTCTTTCTCATTCTCACCACAGCTGAAGTACAAAGCCTATTGACGTCAAGCTAAGAAAGACTATCTCAATTCACAATCCACTGGTCAAATGTATTACTAAATACATCGCATTATGCTTAGAGGAAAATGTGTGAATAACATTTTTGTGGACAGAATGCATGTTTGTTTAGCTACAGCAATAAATCTTGTCATGACTCTTTCATTAACTTCAAAATGAAATCAGGCAAGCTTGCTACTTCCAGAAATGTCGTTTTCTAGCTGCTGTGAGAGAAATTTGCCATAAAAGTGCAATCATAATCACAAAAATGACAAAGCTCAATTTGAATTACTATATGAATGTTAGATCATTACGTTATTAAGTGCACCAAGCTTGGAAGTATCTATGTAATTTGCAAGACGACTGGAACTACAGCTTAAGAATTGTGGCTTTACTGATGTTGGGTGACAATTAAGAATGACAAGAAGCTCGCGTGCTCATTTAGGGAGAAAACGTCATTAGATCTCGGACTGATGCTTTTCGTCGAAAATACGAACACATTTTCAACGCTTCGCATTAAGTGCGTGCCAGAAATCCATGTAAATGGTATTTATCATTTGCTCACTTTCTGAGGACGGTCTTATTATTGCTTTATTCTCGCTATATTTATGTTTTCGAGATAATTGTATAGGTGAGGAAAACACACCCTTCTACTCCGAAAGGATATTTGTACATAATTGTTTACGAAAGCTGTTTTTATTTTGCCACCCTCATTCGGACAAGAAAACTTGAGCATCTAATGGGTAAAAGGGTTTAAACTTTTAATTTTATGAATTTAAAACAAAATTAGTATGAAGATTGTATTATGCATAAAGCAATATTGAACGAACATCGAAACAAAGTCAGTCTGCCAGTACATTGTCTGCACATCGCTGGCAAAACAGTTGCTGGTGGCTTTAAAATATACTTTGCTTGCAGACAGAGCAGAAATTTGGTGTTCTGCGACGCTCCAAGCACAGGTAGCACCGCCTTGAGGTCCTTGTTCCCGCATACTGTGTATTTGCAGAAATCCGAGAGAGATTGCCGTTTGTTTCAGGTCCGGAGAAATACCGCTGAAACCATAGAAATTGACAACAATAAAACCTCCAGAATGGAAATTAAGCTTCATGCAATGCACAATAACGGCACATAAATCGCACGCATTTTCACTTAGATGCACCTGCCAACGTCTGTATCATTGGGTTAGAATCAGTCACATGAGTAAATCGAAGCCTTTCATTGGTGATCCATGCCCCAACTTAGTTCCCTCGGATGTGCCGCGACCTTGAGTCAATTTCCATTCTAGCGAACTTCAGATAAACAGTTTATTTCTATGGCTGAAACGACTTGTTATCCATTTATTGAAATCCTAAAATATCTATCATCATCAGTTGTTAAACTATCTATGGCAACTCCTCTTAATATGTAAAAATTGTCCGATATCTTCATTCAGTGCTACGACGTATGAAGTTAATTCCAAGAATGATTTATAGTCTTTGATACTGTCGGCCGATGATCGCAATAAATGTACGTAAAGGATGATAGATATGCGTACGTGCGCGGGTGTACACACGGATGTGTGTGTGAGCGCGCGTGTGTGACCACGTGTCTGTACGTCTATAGACACATGTAGGCTAATGTGTGTGGATGTTGAAGCAAAATAAACAACTCATGCTTAATTAATTGTAATAATGTGGCAGCATGTGTAAAATTAGAGATTGGAAAAATACGCATCATTATTACCGAAAGGTGGTAAAAAGTTGCCATCTCCTTTGTCCAAAAGAAAACGCAAAGCCAGCGTGGACAAATCGCTGTCAAATCAATAAGATAGAAAAAAGACTTAAGCATGAACAGCTTCAAGTATGCAGGCTAAGTCTGAACAGAATGCGGAAATAGTGAATGTATAGGTGGCAAAAAATTGACAGCTTTCGTAGTACAAGGGTTAACTATCAAATAAAAATTACAAAATATTGTGCGTTTCCATGCTCGGATAAAATGCCAAAATTCCCAGAATGAATGCATATGCAGTCCGTTGAATAACAATATCATCTATGTTTTTGTCATTCCCAATGTTAATGAAATTTCAAGCATCACATTGCTAAAGTCCTAGGGGATCAAAAGATCTGCTTGTAATATCTTGGACATTTAGTCCTTCAGATTTCCTTTTAGATGTGAATATTCATATATATCATTATATATTAAATTCTGAATTATATTTGAAATCGACAATAGATTTATATATTTGCTTGTCATGTTGACTTATATTTTTTGTGTATCAGTAATCCGCGCAGTGTGAAATACAAAATTTGCTTCATTTGACAGTCGCAATGTCTTAACAAGAAAACATGTGAATATGATGATGAATTGGTCACGAGGAAAACGACTGGGCCTTATTTATCAGTACTTTTGAAGAATCGCTCGTCGAAGTCGGTGGACTAATAACGAAATATGATGTCTTTAATATAGCACATAATCACTATATTTAATCATGATGTGATTTAATGCTAATTTTATCATGATGTGCTTTAACTTTCATTGCGTTTTATCGCTTGATTATGTGATTAGTCATGGAATTTGTTTTGGCCATTCCTAGATTATGCAATTCAAAAAGAGGAATATTAAGAAAGAAGAAATATCGGTGTTACGAATACAGCATTCCTGAGTCCAACCAGATTTTTAGATTTCCACATGTAGATATTTTCTAATTTTTTAATTTTAGACTATACATTAAAACGTCAGTTACAGGTTAATATCGACAGATTTGCACGCCTAGAATTTCACTATCGCAGCAGTCTCACTCGAACACGCTATGTTATGTAATAAAATGATATTTTTGATTAATCTTGGCAGATATCACATACATACTTCTAGGTTGCAAACTATCATCATTAAAGTAGATCACTCTTGGACTCTTATTGGAAGGAAACTCCAAATAGCTCATTGAGTCAATAATTGTAAAAACTACAAATTGACGGAGTACAAGCGCTTATAAATCAGCTTTAATTCGATCAATACTCATTGGATGATGTACAAGTAATTATTAATGTAATTAAGAATCCACTAGACACCAAACTCTAAATGCGTGCACAGTATATACGCACACGCTGAAGTACGCAAACATGCAAAGTAAACAATCTGCGGTCGATGTAAGGGAGGAAAAACATACTTTCACAAGCTGCGTACCTGGTGAAAAATGCTTTCCACTTAAGGGACACTGAAGGGACAGGGCTGTATCCTTTCTGTTCGTGGGCCGCAGGGTCCAAAATATTTCCACGTTGATGTTTTTTTATACTTCAATCTTCCTTATATTTGCTTCTCCGGTAGCTACAACCATAGAGTTGACATAATATAGATAGAGTATCGACTCAGGAAAATGTCAGCGTGCAGTAAAAATTTTATATCGAAGGATTCGATTTGTTGCGTAGATTGCGTTCCCGCGGTCCGAAAAAATATTTGATCAATTTTTTGGAAGCTAAATTTTTGCAAATTATTCCTGTGCTCGTGTGCTAGCGATTTGCAACATGAGTAGCATGAAGCTTATCCAGTATCAAAGGAATGAACAGTTACTAGCAGGCATCTTAATTAAGCGGAAATAAAGCTGTTTATCAAGGAAATTTCATGAGCTGCATTATAATGCAAGTCATGGAAAAGTTGAGATCGTATTGTGCTTTCTTAGCTGAAATTTCAAGTTTTGATTCAATTTTCATCGGCATGATTTTATGATTCACTTCTTGAATCTGAATATTGTACCATTTACATCTTTCAAAGTTGATTATGATCATTGCTCTTTCAGTGGCAGGTAGTTTGGGATCACGCTTAAGTTAATAGTATTAAATTTGGCAGAGCACTAAAGTAACAGGAACCCATCGAATTGCTAATTTAACAAACATTGCCTCTCCAAGGTTGTCATGGAGGATTAGTAAAATACTATTATTCCTTCTGTATTGATATCATGATCAGTCAATTCCGTGGCAATGTTTTTCAAAATTGCAAAAATTTGCTTATCTCACATTTGGTACTGGGTCTCAACTCGAGTTCATTTTATAGAATCGAATATGCATACACATTGGGGATTCAATTAATGCTGAGTTGCTACTCTACCTAATATGGTTAGAATCTACTCTAAACTCCCCACCATCTTTCCCTGATAACTCTTTCGCCTTTAAAAGGCAGTGCGGCTACGGGACAAGAGCTCATATCGTTAGGCCTTTGTCCTGAGATGCAGGGGTAGGCTGCATCCGGTTAGAATGGTAAGTACTCGGCGTTTGGGCTTCCGAACCGAATATCTCAAGAGGATATTTCCACATGACTCTCTGCTCACGTGCCCATTAGTAGGTAATTACTAGTCGTCAGGTGGAATGGAAGCCATATCACAGCTGACCCTTCATGCATTGCGGCAGACGAGAACCCGTCTCCCTCTCAACTCTGAAGGACAGGTTTGTCTACATTACCTCGGCATTAGCTTAACTTGACGTTTAATGCTATGTTGTCTTGGGGGATGAATCCATCTGATTGGATTAAGCAGATTCTTCCATTGAGAATTCTTCCATACTGTCGCTCGTCGATAGCTCAGCTGGTAGAGCGTTGGCCTAGAATGTCAGAGGTCGGTGGTTCAAATCCACCAAGACACGCAGTTATTTTCCGTCTGTGTAATCAACAAGCGTCAACTCCCTATCGAAACAAACTAGAAGCTCAACAATGATCAGACAGAACATCAACGCAGAATCAGACATGTAGTAGCATTGAGTTAAGTACTACGATATGCGAGTAAGTCTCCCTTGTCAAAGGACAGGTAAGACCTTCACTGTACTGCGCCAACCCGAGGGTCAGCTCTCTCTCAAGTAGACCAGATGATCAGCTGAAATGAATGCATTGTAAACGCCTACCAGACAGGTAGCAGCGAAGGTGCCCCGGGGATCAACCCCCTTCCTCTCCGATGATAGGTGGAACGTGCCACGACTGCCATATAAGCCATCTCCTTATCGAATCCTTCAGGTGGTAAAACCAGGTATTGTGCTCCATCATAGAGTACTCAGAAAGATAGCAAAGTAGCGAGAACGGCAAATTATATTCACCTCGCTGTCAATCAGCGACAGGCGCAACTCCTCCATTAGGCCGACGGTCCAAGAGGACGATTATAGAGGACGGATTACATGGTTTGTAAGCCCCAGAGTACATAAATGAATAATTTTACCATTGATCCGTGTTAGCTGACGCATCATAATGAACACGCCTACAAAGAAGGGGTTCTGCACGGGGGATTCCATGCCATTGCCACAATCACACAGGCTGTATTACCGCTCACTGCTCTCAATTCAGTGCGTCATTTTGGTCGGCCTACCCAGCCCCCACTTAGGCCAGACTTGAGCTACCTCATTTTCGACTCTCGCCGGCCGAATGGAAGGCATTCTCGAAGGCCACGGATTTGGATTCAACCCATTTGCCACAAGTGCTCACAACTATGGCTAGACGCAGGCAAAGGATAAATGATAGGTTGACTGCTGAAAAGCAGCGCGACGTTTTCGGCTGCCCGAACCTATTCCTCCTTCCAATTCAGACATTTTCACTGATCGACCGTATGACGTTGCAAAAGTTAACATTGTCGAGAAAAACCAAATTTATTGGTTGCTCCGCACGTGTTTGCATTTTGATCTGAGTAAAATACAATCTTTAAAAAAAACATGCACTGATCTTCGGCCTAGTGCCTTCGTGGTGCGGTGTTGAGACAAGCAGATCGCTACATACGCTTGCTTTAAATAGGTAGCTTCGACAACCAAACATCAGAAAGTGAGCACACTTAAGCGCTCAGAACATTCCTTTGACCAGCGGATAGTTAGTTAATTCATTAATACATGCTGCTCACCTTTGCTCACCTTTACCGGCCACCAATCCCAAATTCCTCCAGGGTGGGCCGTATCGTCCTCTTCCATTTTACTCGAGATTATGGGTTATGCCTTTTCTCTCCAGATCATTTTCTATGACCCTTTTCCATGATAGGGGTGGACGACCGCTTCTTCGTCTGCCAGATATCGGTTGGTGCAGTGCTGTTTGGGTTATATGATCGTCCGGTCTTCTTCTGACGTGTCTGTACCATGCAAGCCGCTTGTACTCCATGAATCTATCGATGGATGGGATCCTCATCTTGCGTCGAATCTCTTCATCCTTAACTCGGTCCCGGAGAGTTAGACCTTGACATCGCCTGAGCATCTTCATTTCTGTCACCATCAGCCCTTGCGTATCTTTCCTCCTAGGTGCCCAACACTCTCCTCCATAGGTCATTGCCGGTCGTATCATAGCCTGGTAGATCTTTGATTTTAGCTTGAGAGGAACTCCTTTGTCGTAGATAACTCCTGTCACTTGTCTCCAACTTTTCCATCCTGTTTGTATGCGGTTTTTGATGTCCTGCTCGCAAGATGATGTTGCGTCTAAGAGTGAACCAAGATACTTGAACTTCTTAACTGATGGGAGCGAGGTTCCATCCATTTGGATTTCTTCATCGTTCGCAGCGGTGGAGAGGCATTCACTCTTACTTCTGCTAATTCTGAGACCATTAGTTTCCAGGGCATTGCGCCACAACTCCAGCCTGGTTTCTACCATTGTTTTAGAATCCCCACAAATCACCAGATCGTCAGCGTACAGCATTTCTTTTGGGGGACTGCTCTCCAGATGCCCAGTTATCACATCCAAGACCAGTAGGAAGAGATATGGACTCATCGCCGATCCCTGGTGCAGCCCAACAGTGACCTCAAAAGGTGGAGTGCAACCATGCTTGGTTTTCACAATTGTTAGGGTTTCTCGATACATTTCCCGAATCAGAGTTACATACACCTCCGGCACTCCTTTCCTTCTCAAACAGTTGAACAACAATGCTCGAGGAACAGAGTCGTACGCTTTTTCTAAATCCACGAAAACTGCCCTGAAAGGCTCGTTTCCCTCTCTCAGGTTCTCCATAACCGTGCGCATTACAAACAAGGGAACTGTGGTGCTATATCCAGGTCGGAATCCAAACTGGTTGTTTCGTACATTTGTGCACACTCTCAACCTCTTATTAATTATTCGCTCTAGGAGTTTGAAGCTGTGGCAGAGCAGTTTGATGCCTCGATAATTGCTGCAAACTCTGTGATCACCTTTGTTTTTATATATTGGTGTTAAAATGCTCTCTCTCCACACCGCCGGCAATTGGTGATGGCCTTGGATGATCTCGTTGAAATGATGCAGGCACAAGTGTACTCGCTCTCTTCTAGCACTTTAATAGCTTCTATGGGTATGTCGTCGGGTCCGCAACTGCGCCTGCCTTTCATTTTGCTCAGTTCTCTCTGGACTTCATCCTGGGTAATTTCAGCGATCGGACCATTCACTGCCAGTTCTGTGGTAATTTCATTATGTGGTCAATCTTCATTCAGCAATTCACAGAAATAATCCCTCCATATCGCTTTGTTACTGTTGTTGGTCGTCTAAATTGTACCTTCAGAGTCTCTCATACAGAAACCTTCGATGTTATCTTTGCATTTCTGGCTTCTGGACTTCGCTATCTTGAAAATCAGCTTTTCTCCCTCTTTCGACTCCAATTTCTCATACATTCCTTTCCATGCCTCTCTCCTTGCTTTGGCTACCGTCTTTTTGGCGTTCTTCTTGGCCAGTTTGTAACTTTCTCTATCAGCATCAAGGTTGGAGGTTTTCCATTTTTTGAAGCTAACCTTCTTGGCTTTCAAGGCACCTTGGACCTCGTCCGTTCACCACCAGGACTCTCAGTTACGAAAAGTTCCACCGCGGGTCACTCCACAGATCTCCTGCCCACAACTCCTCAGGATATTTGTCACCTCCTCCCAATTAACTGCATCCTCTATACTCCTCAACGTGAGGCGCCTGAAGCTTTCTGCTGTCTCCTCGTCTGCTAACTTCCACCACTTGATCTTCCTCTCTGCTTCTTTTTGCTTTGGTTTCGCCAGTGCTGCTGACCGATGGTCCATAACCAAAAGCTTATGCTGTGGGGCAGCACACTCATTTGGGATTACTTTGCAGTTTTGAATTGCTCTTAGTTCGTCCGATGATATTATAAAGAAGTCTATGACCGTCTTGTTGCCACTGCTTTCATAAGTCACTTTCTGTGCATCGTTCTTCACAAACCAGGTGTTAGCTATTCTGAGGTTGTTTACCTGGGCTAACTACATTAGTCTATCTCCCTCTGCGTTTCTACTGCCAAATCCGTGACCCCCATGGGCCTCGCAGTTGTTCCTCTGCGCTCCAACATGACAGTTCATATCAGCACCAATGACAACTTTACATGATACTTCAAATCCCGAAATTGTGTTTTCTACCAGGCTCATTAAATCCTCCTTCTTAACATCTTGGCAACCTGTTTGGGGAGCATAGGCACTTATTAAAGCATAAGTCTTCATGTTGCCAGGGTTGTATATCTTCATCCACATGAGCCATCATTCACCCGGTTGACTTCTAGTATCTTCGACCAGTGATCTTGTTTTACTGCTACTCCAACTCCATTCTTCTTTCCTGTTCCACCTGAGTAGAAAAGCTTAAATCCGTGGCCAATTTCTCTCGCTTTATTACCGGTCACTTATGCACTTATTAAAGCATAAGTCTTCATGTTGCCAGGATTGTACATCTTCATCCACATGAGCCATCATTCACCCGGTTGACTTCTAGTATCTTCGACCAGTGATCTTGTTTTACTGCTACTCCAACTCCATTCTTCTTTCCTATTCCACCTGAGTAGAAAAGCTTAAATCCGTGGCCAATTTCTCTCGCTTTATTACCGGTCCACTTTGTTTCTTGAATGCACGCAAAATCCACTTTTCGCCTTTCAAGCACATCAGCTATTTCCATACTCCTACCCGTCATAGATCCGACATTCCATGTCCCAAAACGCCACATGCATGGTGTATCGCGTTCTTTATTTTTGACAACTTGCTTCTTTAGCCTCAGTCGTTGTCTGTTCTGCGGTAGCCCTTGCTCACTTGCCACACTGTCTGGGTGATGACAGCACGCGTCGCTTGCGAGGGACGCCCTAACCCTTATCGATTCAATGTTAGAGGACGTTTTCATATTTGCTTTGGCTGAGGTTTTTACTGCCGGATGCCCTTCCTGGCGCAAACCCTCCTCCTTTCTCGTCCTGGACTTGGGACCAGGCAATGGCGGAGAATTGTTTGGTTTTAAATCAGAGTTTTCCTTCTCCTAGATGGACTGCCTGCGAAACTAACGAGCTCCATCTGCCCTTGGCAAGGGTTATTTTAGACTGGCGCCCTTAACTCGCCAGTGAGCCGCTGTTGGTAGCGTTACCCGGGGGGGACCACGTGGAGGTAACAGTCGGCTAATGGCCCATACTCGTGTAGCTATTTCGATGGCTTGAGGACGCCACTCCACAAACCAGCTACGTATGACCAAGGACTTTTCCACAATTCATTAATACATAGTTTTACAAAAAGACTCTTTTGTTGCGAGTCACGTAAAATCAAATTTCATTAATTCGCGTTTTGAGTATATCAGAGCCCACTGCTCCAACGAAACTTATTACAGTGAAGCTAAAGATCAATTTATTAACATTTTGAGAAAAAATGGATATTGTAAAAAAGATCTCAATCAAAGAAAAAAGAAAAGTAAGACCGGAAATAAACTAAAAAGAGAGGATAAGGCAAATCTCGTGATCCCCTTCATAAGTGATGTATGCACCAAAAAAATAAAGAAAATTATATAAAAATGACATAAAAGGAAACCTATTGACGAAACCGAACGTAACGTTGGAGCAATTTACAAGAGAGAAAAACTTGTCTGTCGCCAATATCTGCACGTGCCACATATGCAAAGAAATTAGCACAAAATACCAATGTCAAAACAGAAATTTGGTGTATTAATACACTTGTAAAATTTGTCAGGAAAATTGCATTGGTAAGTCATCTAGACCTTTTAAAATGAGACATCAAGAACAAAAAAGTAGTGTGAAAAATAAAACTGCTTCCTGTGCCCTAGTCCAGCACCATCGTAAACACCAGATCCGGTATTGAAGAGATTTCTCCATTTAAATTCTATCGAAAAAAGTAAGCAGTCATGATGGTTCTATAGAAGAAAGTAAATACGTACGGAAACCTGAGATAAGTAGAAAATCGGAGTTAACTAACTATCCGCTGGTCAAAGGAATGTTCTGAGCGCTTAAGTGTGCTATCTTTCTGATGTTTGGTTGTCGAAACTACCTATTTAAAGCAAGCGTATGTAGCGATCTGCTTGTCTCAACACCGCACCACGAAGGCACAAGGCCGAAGATCAGTGCATATTTTTTTTAAAGATTGTATTTTACTCAGATCAAAATACACGTACGGAGCAACCAATAAATTTGGTTTTTCTCGACAATGGTGACTGTGCTCATGAAAAATTTGATCAACTACAAAAGTTAACACTCACAAAAGAGATTCATCCAAGCAACTCCCTGCTCCATAGGTGCAGGTGAACGGGTCAGCAGACATCAGAACAGGAAAAACCGAACCAACTACCTCTCCAGGTTGAACTGAATTATCGTGTACGGCAGCCAAAGGAATCCTCCCTTTTCCCAATGAACGAGGATAAGTGTAACAGTTTAATTTGACGTCAGAACGACAACCCTCAACTCCCGCACATAAATGCTATCGTAAGAGAGACTACTTAAGTACGCTATGTGATTACCACACTTGTACAACATGCAGCTTTATTAGGATTCATGATGTTCATTATTCTTTCCAGTTTCTGAAATGCTCGACCAAGTTCTTCGGAGAGCATTCATGTTTACAGAAAATCGACAAGGCTTTCATTCCATTTTCTATCTTGGTCATTTTATGATAATATAATAGCAGAAATGTTGCAAATTTCACTGTGAAGCCGTTTTCTCATACGCTTTTCGATGTCATAGACCAGCCTTTTCACATCTTTTATGACAACTTCATCGAATAGTTTTGATTTAGGCATTTCAGACAACGTTAGGAGTCAGGATCAGCGAGTTTTTCCGCAGAATTATTTCAGAACGAACCTATTTCTGTTTCCAACGACAAGAAGTGCATACCGGAGAAAAGCTTTTGTTTGCTTGCTGTATATTTATTTTATTATAATAATGGCTCTCTTTGGTAACCTGTAGCGATAAAATGCTTGATATGTAGCTCTGATTTTCATTTAAAACAATATACCCGCGTTAATTATTATAATTGACTATTTGAATATTTAGTCTAATCATTTTATTTCAAGGGTTAATCGAATGTTTGTATTAACATAGGTTGCTGACATTGTTCTAGCCATGACATTATTAGAATTTCATGGCAAGTATTTATATTTTCCCAATAAATAATTCTTTTTTTAAACTTTCAGAGGCTTTATCGGATGATAACCCCAACCGAAGTTCCAGACCATGTTGATACTCTACAAATGACATGTGAGGAAGGTGAAACTTATGCAAGTCCTAATGCAAATGCTTTCGATGCTGTATAATATACATCTGCAAGCCTGTTGAGGTGATGCGGTCCTCTCTGGTCAAGTGAGACTGACAGGAATTGTCCAGAAATCCCAATCCTGTTAAAGATACTCTTATACTGAGTTGAAGAAAGCATGACATAAAAGTTTCTTTAGAGTATTGCGCAATTAAATGTCATAATTACGGTACACCCAATTTCATTGTGCAACCGCATGGGAACCAATGATTTCTCTCAGGTTGCGATTTGAAATATGATGTACCATGCATGTCGTCAATAAATACATTTATGAGTGAGCAATTTCGTTGCCAGGATTCCAAACGTCGGATAATTATTTCTTTTTCTTATTGAGATTTTCTCCAATTTCCTTGGGAATCCATTGAAAGAAGTGGAATTTTAAAGGACAAGCAACCTTCTGGTGTCATGATTGCATAATATTTATTTGAAATTTTCTTTCGAACGATCTCTATATCCTACACGATACAAGTTCACAAGAAAAAGTATCGAAGTGCTTAAGAAAAAACAAGCGTGTTTCATCACGTCACACGCAGTACAGATGACTTTTTCAAATTTGTAATTTGATAGCTGTGTATTATTTGTGTACAATGTGAAAGTAAGATGGACCACTATGTTTTACGCCTGCATTATATTGTCATTTTCACAATCATCTACCATATCGATGCGCTATTTATTCCAAATTATCTTTGTTGAGAGTATTTAACTTCGTGATATTATATTGTCCTTAGTATCGTCTTCGTTAGACATATTTTCATATGTGAACCTCTATCCTTTGAATATACACTTCGTATCTTTTTATACTAAGGAATCACATCTAATGATTTGAATCAGTCAATTCGAGAGTATCAATGATGTTCATTTGATAATACGAATGAATTGATATTTTGATTATTTTGAATCTTTGACGATTCTTGATCGCCGATGTAAACGTTTATGATATGAATGCTTGTCATGTACGGGTCAAACTTTCATTTATGGAACGGTTTTATTGAAGAAGTATATGACCAATATATCTACATAAATACATATTTGTCAACGAATTCTTTTGAATTTCTTTAATTAAGAGTGCTTGGTAGATAATGAAGAATATAGGAACATAGGAATACACTTGCCTAAAAGTGCAGAAACTACAATTGATTTAAAGGTGGAGGATATATTTGAATAGTGCTACGCGTTGTCATGTCCTACGAGAATCCCAAAATCAGTCGGCGCATGAATCATTTGTGAAAATAATAGTTAACGCATGACAAACAAAGCCTGTTATGTGCTTTTGCATGTTGAGAGCGAAGATGAAAATGAAGGAAGCAACATTTTAATGCGCCGCTTATAAAAGGTGAATGCTCTTACGCTACTTCTATGTATACTGTACTTTGAAATGTACATGTATATTAGATATTTGCCAGCGAATTTGCAGAAATGAATTTTCCGGATTCTTTGAATTACAGTCAGATTAAACAGGAAGTGATGTTAGCTAAGATGAGACTAACAAAAGTATTCCGAAAATTCCGCATAACACAATCACAATCGATTGAAAGATAAGAAGATATGTAGGCTACGTATATGTTAATTACAACTAGGCCTAGCCTAGTATGAAGTGTTCTGTTCACTATGCTCATTTGTTCATTTTTTGCCCGAGAGTAAAATGCTTTATTTATAAAGCTTAACCTAAGGGCCTGTAGCAAAAGGTCTTAACATAGCAAGCTACTGCGACAATGTCCCACGTACATTAGCAGCATTGCCGCGCCGAACCCCAGTCGTTGGGCTAAGTACTTCGTGGTCATTGAATAACTCTCTTTGCTACAAATTTGCGGTGGTCCAGCAAAGACTAGGCCCAAAGCCTCACAGAGTTTCCACTGCAACTTTCCTAAAAGTGTAGGCAGGTTCTTGATATTGGTTGCCTTTTTGTCTTCGGTCTGTTGTCGAGATGATTAATCTAGGTTTATGATTTGTAAATTGCAAATGATTCACAGCCAGGAAAGCACAGCGGGTGAAGTCCTAGGCATCGTCCCTTTAAGAATGGCACTGGCGACATGTCATCAAGGCGATTGCCACCGGATCTTATTAGGCCTAATGGTTCCACAATTGAATGGGTGTTATGTCTTGGCAATGATGTTATTTGCAGCATGAAGTGCAGAATACATGTAATAGCTTGCTTATAAAACCAGAGTTACATTTTTAGGATTTACCTAGACTATATGAAATTCCATGATCATTACCCCATGATGATATTTGTAAGTTGAACGATTTTCATATTTTGAGCTCTGCTCAGCAAATGCAAGAACGGATGGAAGTTTACCATAAGTAATTCTAAAGCTGAGAATGCAAGCTCTCGAATGGTGCATGGTACGTTGATGTGCGCCACGATTGGAGGGACAATCGATAGAATTTCATCGAAATTTAGGTGGTCCTTTTTATGATCAGCTCTGTATTAGGAATATACTATCATGCATTGCAAGAAACTATATTTCCGTTCTACAGGTTTCATTGTTATTTATTTCTATGGTCTGGACCGGCCAGTGCAATGATGATAATATTCACGAAATCATTTTCTCGAGGTAAACAAAAAATGAGTGCATACATTCAGTTGCAGCCCGGTAGGGGTAACTGACTGTATGGAGAAACTGTATGGTGTGATTGTTGTACAATTCATCTATCGGTCCGGAAAATCAGTATAAGCTTTTGACTTTCCGCGGGGAAAGTGAATGGAGAATATGAATAGCATAACACCGGTTAAATCTCTTTAAAGAAGAAATGCCGCAAATACGGTATCAGTAGAACTCGTTAATGGGACAACCATGAAATGACTTGCTTGCTGTAAGTGGTCAAATGTATATCTGTTCAATGTAGCAAAGTGCGTCAAGGTAGCTAAATCAAAAAGACGAACTAGCGACTAGTTAATTCTTAAAGAAAGTGCAAAATAGTATTCAAAAGAAAATTATTATATCCTAAAAAATCTAGAAATTGAAATACTTACTAGAAGGACAAACAACGGTTCTCCTCTCCTCATGTGAAATGAATTGGTGAGTAAGTCGTACTGTCCAAAATTATGACCAACACTTTATATTGAAAAGATTCTATTTAACAGTTTGACCATTCAGATGATAAGAGGACAGGTCTGTTTCCAATAATAAGATCAGATCCAGCTAACACAGCGGGATTACGTTATCTAATATCTACCACGTGAGTGAGAGAATTAATATTAGTATGATATTGTCTTGTATATGATCTTCCAATTACAAAATCATTGTTCCCACAGATATCTAATTAACAACTAGCGAGATTCCATTTTCATTGTTCACAGGTTATTATGGAAGCCGCGTAATTTCAGCAAAATTCACTTTAGTAATTCTCATCAAAGTTTCGATGAAAATTTTAATGACAAATCAATTATTTCTTATGTCTCTTGTCGCCAACCAAATCATTGTTTGATCCGCAGTGTGAAAATTGTCAAATTTTGATTCTCTCTCATAACTCTGATATTGCGTTGGTTATTTGAACATCATGCTTTAGAAAGTTCCTGTGAGATTATCAGAATTAGTCGGTATACTCATCAATAGTATTGTCTAGTTGCATACTAATTTATAAAGGCGCCCATTATTTTTCACCTTAAACAATTTTTGCCAACAGTGCGGAATTGCACCTTTGCTGGACGCATTAATCAACAGCTTTCCAAGCGGTTCAAGCGAAAAGTGCTTATCAGATATGTACCTAATATGTACTTGATTAAAAGACTGGATGCTCTGGCACACGAAACTTGTAGCGTAATTAAGTGGATCTGCGATATAGATCCGTAGCTATGAAACTTGTTCTCTCTCTATTTGATTATCCTGCAGGAAATTGAAAGAGTGATTGCAGTTACCGTTATAACGAGATCTATGGTTGCATGGACACTTTATTTTTTCGCTATTATGGAAAATAACCTGCTAGGTGCTTTAATCATTTAATTAGCTACCATGCATTTTGAAATTTGCAGTACAAAGCATGCATATGATTTATGAGATACAATTCTGATGATGGACACTTCAATGGGTCGAAGCATTTATTTGGTATTTTGATTTCTGTATAGGAATTTAAGGACCGCTAATAATTTTCCGACCGAAAACTTTTTCTTGGGAAACTGAATACTGAATACCACAACTCCCTGTCAAAGGACCCATTCAATGTCCACGAATTTTATTTGTTCGTTTCGCTTTACTGTTCAACTCTTGGCTCAATTATCTTATTAGCAGCATTTTGCCTCGTATATTCTGATAAGTTATCCTTTATATAATATAAGAAAAGCGATACGGTAAGTAGGCGAACGTCATTCCTGAGTTTCCTTATTTCTCGTTGAGGTCTCTCTCTCATAATCATTCACAAACACATTCTTCCTATTTGTAGCGGAGCAAGACAGAAACCTAGTTGTACAATCGGGCCTACGCCAGTGTGAGGTATTCGCCAGGTGAGCTGGAAATATGCGTACACGTAGAGATTACATGTGACACGGGTTGACTGATATACTGAAAAGATAAGAAAATGCACTAACAAAATGACGCACGAGGCAAGACATGAAGGAACGTGAAAATGAATGATATGTAGACAGAAGACACTCTGGATCTTGCAATGGACGGGAGATAATTGAGAGATAAATAAGTAAATTATCAAAATATATAAATACGAGTATACTTGCTAGAAAAGAAAATGGTTTTACACAAATTGACAATCATTAGGAAATTCTTTTTGTATACATAATACTGGTGAGGTAGGGTGAGTCCAAACCACCTCTGATATGCGACACTCAAAAACAGTGCGACACGACTTTGCAATTTTAAAGCTCGGCTTGTCTGGTGCTGATCTAGCATAGTCCCACGTAGCCTGCTCCGCAGATTTCATTTGATGGGGTATGTCAATCAGTGCCTTCGGGACTGCGAAAATGTTTAGCTGAAGTTGGTCATCATTTCGATTACTGAAACAGAATTGCTAGTTTGACTTGACCTGAATTCGTGTACACTTTTGCAATATGCTTTTATATGAATTATATTGCAATAAACATTTTTATGTTAATAGATTCGCATTACATTTGACAATATCTAACACTGACCTTTTGTTGTTCTGTATTTACATTTATGTGGCTTGCTGAAGGACAAAACACATGAAGTGATTTCATACAGGATGATATTTTTCACCGAATCATCTATGAAGCTAACTCCATAACAAGCATGCAGTATAGACATATCCGATTACTTGCGGGTTTCTCATCCCCCCTCCCCCAACGTTTAGTCTAAAATCCTCATAAATGAAACAATCGTCACAAATTGTCAGGTTCACATAAGTAAGTACATTTTCTACCCACATGCAGAATTTCATGCAAATCGGACAGAATTTTTGATTAGAGATTAGAGATTAGATTGATTCGGACTTTTGAATTAGAGACGACAGCTTGAATTGAAGTGTCAGCGATGTTAGCAGCTTCATCTGACTTCGCATGACCGCATGACCGCATGATCGCATGAGCAGATTCCACGTACTAGGTTAACAAAGAAATTTCGCGACAACTCGTGCAATGATAATGACGCCACATTCCTTTCACTAATATACTCAGCTTTAAAAAATGTACAGTAGGGTAATGGTTGTGGGAAGGTTTTAAACAACAGTGAATGAGACAAATATTGAGAGAGAGAGAGAGAGAGAGAGAGAACAATGCATAACACGAGTAAAAATAATGCGTTGAACAGACGAAATCAAATCAAGTTGCTGCCGTCATTCATGTTGTTGTCTCTAATTAGAAAAATGCCTGAACGCGGGGTGGGACTACTACTATGCCATAAGCACCCACGTCTGATGTGAATATCAGTCTTCGCGAAACTGATCGTCTAATGGCAGCAAACTGGTGTCTAATAATGTTTGGTGGCTAAATTGAGGACCTCAATATTTTAAAGCCCGTCACTCATCACTGTTTCATTAGATTTCAAAATCACAGCATTGTCTGCGTTCCTCACGGATGATTTTGGTTAATCTTGCTGTGGGAGTCGGTGAAGTAGCAATAGCCTACCTTAAACAAGCCCTGTTTGATGCCTTGATGCTCCGTTGTCTTCATGTTACGTTCATGGAAATAACCTTTCCTGATTGCTTTCTATTGTAGCTAGCTGTCATCCAAACCCTAGCTTCTCATGGTGACTGCAGAAGGCGACAAACCTGCATTCTACAACTGTTCAGAAATAGCCTACTCTCAAGTCGGAGTTTGCCGAACCTCGATTTCCGAGTCGTTCTGTGATTCGATCGAACTACCGAGCTTTATTATATCAAGACAAATTTAGATAATCCTCTTTTTATAAAATATAACCACTCAATATATAAAAATATCCACGATTTAAATTCCCTGTAATGCTGTTCTCAAAAAATTCAGTGCGTACAGTGTTAACTATTAACACTTTCCTGAGATCTCAGAATTTCAGAGAACCTGTGGAGCTCCTCGATTTTCTCTAGGCTTTGATCTCAATATAGGCATGTGACATAGTTTACGTCTCTTCGCGGGTGGCACTGACATTGCGTTGTAATAGAAGTTCAACCTTACTAAGACTGCAATGGCGTGACATCACATTAAAATTATCGTGCGAATTGTTAGGAATTCCGTCTATCTTTTTTCATTGTTGCGGCCTACCTCATTAAAGGATCATTGTTATCAAAATAAGTCACACAATTAACACTATATACGTGACGATTTCTGGATGATGATATTTACGGCACAAGCAGTGAATGATAGTATTCTGGAGAAAAATTGACTTCAGTCCCTTTACGCAACAATAACGGTTCGCTTATGCCGAACTTCTTGTCAAATTCGGCAATGTACTCGTACAGCTTCGAATTAATTTTCAGGCCTCTTTTACTGAATTTACATGTGCATATCATCTTATTGATATTAATAGATACACTGAAGAAAAATATGCAATGCGACCATACATTTAGATACAGTCAATCATTCTAAGCTAAAATTTCACTAATGTGCGTGGTGGTGTCTTCAGGAATTTATTTGCTAAAATATTGTAATAATAACTATGTACAGGCCCTACGTTTCGTGTATTCACGCTCCTTCAGGGGCAAAAAGTCTTTGTCTTTATATACGGGTATGGTGGTGTGAGAATCAGAAATTGAACAGTTCATGCTTACGATATATCGTAGGTTTCAACATTTAATGAACCGAGTTTCGCTCAACCGAGTGTTCACTGGATTCTTGCACTTGTCCAAGATATCTAATGAAAAGTCATTGATAGAGCCAACTCGTTCGTTGCGCTGCTGATTTTGCTATTAAAATACCGATTGTGTTCATTGAAGCGCAATTTATAAGTTTGACTGGTCTGTCCGACGTACTCATTTTGACAAAAATTGCAAGTGAACTTGTAAACTGAATATTTGTTCAAACAAGTGTAATTACTAGGTTGCCAGTTACAGGCAATACAATTTTCGTGCTCTTTAATTCCAGGTTTACATTACATACAATCATACGAATTAGAGTTAGGGGCATCAACCAAAGCCACAGGTAAGTCGTATTTCTTGATAAGGGTGCGGAGGTTTCGGCAGTGCTATCATCAACATATTTGATTATATATTGAAATACATATTGTTTGCTCTTTTTGCTTTTAAAAATACTGTTAGCATGTAAACCGTTGTGTTATAATTTATTCTTTACAGCTTGCTCTTAGCAATGTCAAAAGAAGCTTGCGAGCTGCAACTATTTTTTACTTATTCTGCTGCATTATTTAAATAGTTGTTTGTAACGTGGCTAGGAACGTAACTATTTATACGTAAAGTGGTACCAAAGTGATAAGTCTCTTCGAACCAGCTATAATTTATTTTTCCATCATTTAGATGATACTTAAATCGAGGAAGTTTAAAAGATTAAAACCGTTAAACCGTGGTTAAAAGTTTAACCACCGTTTTCTGGTATCTCTATGGTGAACTGAATGTTCTCGTTAATATCATTAAAGACATCCAAGATTACAGAGAAGTCAGAATCTTTTTCAAAAGGACCCATAATAATGTCGTCTATGTAGCGAGCATATAGATCTGGGCAAATATTAAATCTATTTTTCAACTCCCTCACCGCCACAGTTTTTAACACATGTAAATAAATAATGGCAAACGGCGGACTGAAGTGGGACCCATCCGGCAACCTCTAATTTGCAGATAGTGTTTATTGTTATACTTAATTTAATGCCATGAGAAATAGGGATGCTGGGATGCAGTTTTTATACATCTAAAGATATGAATGTGCTATTAGATTTATATTTTATTCCTTGAACCTGAACAACAAAGTCTTCGGCGTTCTTAATATGGGACGGTACGAATTGAGTTCTATCTGATTTTTAGTGAAATTTTTGCATGATGTTTTTATTATTTATTCTATTAGCTTGGTTTTCAGTGTTATTTACTCTAGACTTGATTAAAGTCTTGTAGGTTTCTGCGTTGTTAAGGAGTTCTTCCGTCCGTTTTATTATATCATCTTCGTCAATGACCAAGAGCTGAGCGGTCATCTGTTCTTTGAATAAGGTAGCATGCGATGTGGGATATAGGTAGGCCAACCATTGACTATCTAAGAACGCAAACACTTGATATTGCTGTCACCAGTTGAACCAATTTTTGATAATGAGGAAGCTCCTTTGGCAAATTCATTCAAAGAATTCAATTCCACGAGATTCACTTCTGGAGACAATGAGGCCTGATTAACACAGGGGATCCGTGAAAGAGCATCAGCTGTGAACATTGTGGTACCTTTGATATACCGCAGCTCATAATTGTAAGCTTTTAGCGTAATTGCCCATCTCTGGGGTCTGACTGAGACACGTTCCGGAACATGTTGTGGATCAAATATGAATTTCAAAGGTCTTTGATCACTGCAGATATAAAATTTTCGACCAACAATGAACTTGTGGAAATACTTGACTGCCTCAATAACAGACAAGGCTTCTCATTCGATGTTTGAATAGTTCTCCTCTGAAGACTTCAATACTCTGCTACCAAGCCATACGATTTGTTTTTGATCGGCATCATGACTGAGGACAAACCCAATACCATTCTTGCTTGCATCTGAGAAAACATACAGTGGGCGAGCTTGATCGTAGCAAGTAATTTGACCATTTGCAATATTACTGATAAGTCCTCTCACAGCATCTTCGTGCTTCGACGTCCAGTTCCATGGTACATTCTTTTTCAGGAGAAGGTATAGAGGTCTTGCGATCAAGGAAAAGTTCTTGCAGAATAGGCCGTAATGCCTTAAGGTTCCGAGCAAGCTGCGCAATTGTTCTTTGTTCACTGGGGATCCCAATTTTACGAAGCTCCGCAATTTAGCGTCATCTGGCAGCATTTTTCCTCCTTCGAAAATGTAGCCAAGGAATCTCACGCGTTGTTGCTCAATCTGAGATTTGCTGTCATTGACCTTGAAATTGTACTTTTCCAGTCTCTGCAGAACAGTGTTTAGGACGTCCTTGTGATCTTTCACTGATTTAGTTGCAATAATGATATCATCCATATAGGCCATAACACCAGGAATATCATAACTTTGTCGATAACCTCTTGAAATATCATAGGAGAGGCCGAAATGCCAAACTGTAAACTGGTATAAGCAAAATAGCCTATATTGGTCGAAATGCAAGTATACAATTGACTTTCCTTTGACAAGGGAACCTGAAGAAATGCGTCTGATAAGCCCAGAACAGAATAGACTTGAGAATCGGATATCCTTTCCAAAATTTCTTGAATTGTCGGTATTTTGTATGAATCGCAATCGATAATCTTGTTCAGTGTCAAGGAATAGTCACCACAAATACAAATGGGATGAACTGCACCACTTTGCTTCACCACTGGGACAATAGGCGCTGAGATTTTGAGATTTTCCACACGGTAAATCTTTCCAGATTTTGGGAATCTTTCAATTTCAGTTTCCACCAAATGCTTCATCGAAAAAGGTAATGAACGATGCGGGAAGCACATACCATCCATTGACATACCACTTCGAATTCGAAAGCTAGCCATGAAACGACTGTCATCGCAAATCACAGGATTGATTTGAATACTGTCAGCTTTGATAAAGCCAAGTGGTATAAGGAAATCATTGCCAAGAATACTTCTGCTGTAAGGACTTGAAATCAACATTCTCCCAACGTTTAATTTTCTACGATATTCCAAAGAAACATCATCCATAACACCACAAAGGGAAACTTTAGTACCACCATAAGCCGAAACATTTGGTAAATTATCCACAGAAAATGTCAGACCAGTCTTTTCTGCCAAATCAAGAGGAATTAGCGTTACTTGCGCACCGCTATCAATCATAAATTCAATGGTCGTATCACCAACTTGAAGCTTCTTGTATATCAATGGGACTTTATCATCTGTATTCACCGACATAATTACATTTTCAGACGCATTGTCAAGCTTTTCTTCCACAATAAAATTGACGTCTCTACTTTGATGATTATCTTTACTCTTGGAATAGTTTTTGGAATGACATACGGTTGAGATATGACCTTTTGCCTGACAAACTCGACAAGTTGCATGTCTGAATTTACAATCTTCTCGCTTATGATTTGTCTTACCACAACTCAAGCATTGATAATTGTGATAATTCGACTTTTTGTTTAATTGCTGTGAAGGATTCACGAACTTGGTAGATGAATTGTGAGAATTAGCAGTTGGTCTCTTCCTCAACATCAATACAGATTGCTCAGTCTGTCTAGAAGCAGCAGCGACTGTCTCTTGTAATAGACATTCTTGCAAAGCAGAGTCAATAGCAACGTCAGATTTTTCAAGAAGACGAGAACGGATTGCCTGATCTCGCAGTCCAAAAATAAATTGAGACAAAATAAAGTCATTCTCCAAAGCACCAAAGTCACATCGAATTGCCTGATCCTTCAATCTTTGAGCAAAGTGTGCTGCGCCTTCACCATCTTTCTGCGTAAGAGAATGCATTTGATGTCTTTCATAATGCAAAATTCGTTTTGGCATCAAGTGATTGACAATAATACTCTGAATCATTGCAAAGGTAACTTTTTCATCCTCCAAATCCAGAGGTGCCAACAGAACCTGTATCAAGGAAAACGCTTCTTGACCACACACTGAGAGAAGAACAGCTTTTGATAAATCATCTTGCTTATTGGACAGAATATGAAAATTCAATCTCTTGAAATATTGTTCCACTGCCGGAAATGTAAGAGGCATTTCACCGAAAGTGATACTCGTCGCCATGTTTGATATGAAATTTGACAGTGTAGGATTTAGACCACTTTATTGAGCACCATCATATTATAGAATGATCGGTACATTATCAAGCAACATGAATGTCTCTACACGAAAAGATGACCGCTCAGCCAATCAATAAACTGTGACGTTCAGCGAGTCAATAAAACACAATGACAATTGCCAGACCATAGAGATCTACATACAACAGTTTATTAGTCTTATCAGTCACTTTTACAGTAAGCTCATTATTTTCAAGATCATTGCGGATAACTTTAATTGATTTATTAAGTTCTTTTACTTTTCTGTTGTTATGTTGGTTTTTGATCAGGTTCATTACTTCTGCGCGGAGGAGCTTGAGCTTGGCCTCAGTTTCCTCATCGGCTTTACTGTAGGTGGAAGATTGGTACGGTTTTTGAAAAACGGAATAGTAAAGTCGGTATCGACATCAATCTCCCTATCAGTCGAGTTAAACATTTGTTTCCAACGCAAGTGGAAGGTCAGAGCATGAAGCTCCGGCTCAGTACCTTTAACTAGTTGTAGCTCTTCATTCACAGTATTACTTTATTATTGTGAATTTATTACTTTATCACTATATTATTGTGAATTTATTTTTATAAGTTATGCACTAATGCCACAACTCTTTATACTGTTTAAATGTAAATGTATATACTACTATAGACGACAATCTAATCAAGGCCAGTCAAGGCCCGCCATGGCTTACGGACCTTTAAATCTACATCTAACTCTTCGATGTACAAATACACGGATGGTGTTGTAATTTTGACATTTTGACAACGAATATGATGTTCACGACGTTATATCAAAAAATCAACCGAAATCAGTCATTTTTCATCTTAGTGTTTGTCTCACGGATTGATTGTAAATGATAAAAAGGCAAAATTGATGGACCTGAAGTCTAACAGGCTACCTAAATTGACCATAATCAGGTACCCCATTCCTTGTACACATTCTATATTTATCTTGGGTGTCGTATTCCATACGTCATGTAGTTGGAAAACTATAAATCTAAAAAGTCACAGAGAATACATATTCTGAAGACTGCATCACGAATTCCGTCCATCTCCAAGAGGGATCTTTTGCTTATTTATCAACAAATGATTCTTCGTGTCATCGAATACAGTTGTCCGGTCATGGTTGGGATGTCTGCAGCTGACTCCAAAATTTTAGAAAAAATAGAAGAAGGTGCCAACAAATCATATGCGGCTTTGACTGTAATCACGAATGCCTGAACTCTTTTACTGAAAGAAGAGCACAAAAGCAATTAATCTTTTCCACCAAGCATTTGATCTCAATCATCTACTCCACAGATACCCTACTGTGCAATGTCAGTAAATGCCATTCAGTTTGTGCATGTACATTTGAAACACAAAGTATAGCCACAACTTGATAACAGTTGTTTACAGGAAGCCTATTTGGAACAAGCGCATATTAAAGGAGTAAAGGTATCCAGATTTAGTGTCACATTCGTCATCACGAGACGAGCTCCTGTCATTATGCCGGTCATTTTTCTCACTTACATATTGTCTAGATCTACATTGCCAGGTGGTCACAATATTTTTCAAGAGGGTCGGTCTGCCCACTAGTACTCAGGTCATATGTCATTTTCTTGATAGTCAGTTATGCCTAAGCAGGATAATGAAAGTGAATTCAAATTCAAAACCAACATAAATTGATTTTTCGCGCTGATAAAGTTTCAAAATAATACATAAAAGAACAATTTTTCAACATATTGTGCGCCAGCATTCAAAAGACATTTCTATATATTCAGTCACATGTCTTATAGACAATGACACCAAGAAACTGAGTAGACGGAAAGAGTACTTGATAAATTGATGTTGAGGCTAGAGATGAAGTTCCTCAACGTCAGTTTCAAATGCTATGCTTATCAGTAGAGCTCATTAACATCAACTCAGGTTTCTTTGAATTTACGATAAGATGACGGAAAGAATACAAATTGCCTGCAGAAGGCAAACTTTGCAAGAACTTTGCAAACATCCATTACCAAACAGTCCTAAGATAACACCAGAATTTCCTATAACCTCTCAGCGATGAAGTGTATATTGCGTCTCAAGTGCTTTAATTCCTTATCAAACGTATAGACATAACTTCCTTTAGTTGATTTGATTAGAGGAACTTTTTAACCACTTCTAATAATCTTCAAATATTCCTCAGTTTTATACAGCAGCCCATTTAAGCAATTTGATGTTCTTTCATACTTATTTATTCTTATAGTACAATTGATAATTACTTGACATTAAAATGATCAGCAGTATAAAACACATACATCCTTGTATAACAGACAAATAAATCGTCAACACTCACACATTTTTGACTTTCTATTGCACTCATTTTTTGCTAATTCATTGTAATAGGTGAATATTAATGTAAGTCACCTTATCATCACCAATAAATTAGTCTGTACATGTGTGTTCATCGGTCTGACGTCACTCACGTAACATGAAAATGAGGGAGTAAAAATGTGCTCTACAAACACAATTCATTGAAATTTATGTTTCGCATGATAGAAAATTGAAATTCCTTCAATAGAAAGGCGCCGAGCGTAAGCAAATTATTCTTCAAACCAACATCCGCATCTCCATCCGCAAATTGCATTTTACACAATTGTGGCTTGGAAATGTGATTTTCATTTTTCATACCATCTCTTAATTTTTTCTTTCTATAGTGCCTCGGCCTACAAGCGCTCTCAACAAAAGAAGTAATAAAGTAATTCATAAATTCAAATTTAGATAGTCTCTCGAATAAGCTAGAATGAGCTGATTCGAACTCCCTATTCGATGCGATTTCTGTAAGACCTAGAAATAAGTTATCAAGTTCTTAAAACAGTTATCTATGCATTTTGAATAGCTTAGTAAATGCAATGATTTAGAAAACACAATTCTGATGATTCTTGGATTTGACAATTCTTTGAGATAATCAAACTTTTTTGCATAAGTGCTTCAGTCGATATTTGAGAGGCACAAAGATCATGAATGATGTATCTGACAGATGCAGACATAATTTTATGATGATCCCGACATTTACACATCAATCATGTGTAGTAATGAATTATTTGAATATTGAAGTGTTCTACCATCAATTAATTGGAATAGACTTCAATTAATTGTGCAAATCAATTAGTTGAAATTCAAATTAGTTTTGATAATGCCTGGCATGAAGACTTCTACGCAAATTCGTCACTCAAAATTAATATTAAATGGACTAAATACGTGAGTTCGTTTTAAGCCCATTATATTGTATATCCTTCTCCTGAATGGACAACTTTCCATGCTATGGAAGTTATTGTGAAATTCAGAAAAACATGGTTTCCATAGCAATAGCTCGAAGAAATCTCACTTTTTTTGTAATCATACTTTGCTTGGTGAACTTGTTCAAAACTGAGATGAATAATTCATGGACAATATTAATTTTATGCTGAGAGCATGCTGGTAGATTGCTTTCCATATGAAAGTTGAGAAATTAAGAGAAATAAAAAAATGTGATTTTCATAAAAATTGCTCGACAAATTTTGTGGGTTTTGTCCGTTTAAAAGCATTGAGTCAGTATCAAGTGTGCATCTACTCTACGCTTTGCTTTGATGAACTATTTCCTCCTAAAGGTCTTTCAATTCATCGTATGGGGGGGGAGAGTGCTTTCCGACCAGTTCAAACTTTGTGATAAAGAATTCTGCCCCTCAAGCATCATTTTTGCAACGGAACATTTCAGCAATAATATAGGGGTTTCATAGACTTGAGAGAGTGGTGCAACCGCACAATCAGCCTCCAGCATGGAGCAACCTCCAAACTCCGCACGTGCGACTTCGACGTGCCGGCCATTATTGCTGGGACTTCACAAGTCATGTGGAATGCATTTCCACTGAAGTAGTCGAAGGACAGAATCCAAGGTATGACTGTGACTTGCCCATGAGAAGTTGGAAGACCCCGGATGACGACTGGTCAGCATGTTTAAGTGCATATTTTAGTATTCCTTTTCTGATTCGCTGGGATGACAATTCTGAGTGTAGGGCTACCTCGTGGTAACAAAAACGTCGACAGTGAGAAATAACCGTGATCGGATTGTTGTTTGAGCCGAGATGACCTGAGAGTATGAAAATTTAAACTTGCTGTGGCTCGCCAGCAGCCACATGTTCGGTGCAAGTGTTAGTGTATATATCGTTTACCCGAGCTCAGAGTTATCTCCGAAGTAGACTCCGAAGTTAATACCAACATCGGTGTAAACTCTAAGGTAGAACCGGTCATGTTTGAATGAACGACATTTGACAGCGTTTTCTTGAAATCGAAATGTCACGTACATGCTGATCATTCAATTTACCGAAAGTAGACTGAATTCAGACAAGCCTCATCAGGTTACGAAAGGCATGCGATATGGATGTATTTTTTTATCATTCTCATTAAGATGTCGAAGCAAACTGAACAAACGAAGTCAATTAAGTTAACAATGTCAAGCAGGAGTATCGCTCGCTCCGATGTAGTATAATAACGGAAAGATGGATGAATTTTTCCAAATTTCTACTGTCAATTGCTAAATTTCTCCAACTGCTCCCTTTATGATAATAGCATGCCAATGCTGAGATGTCATTTCGAGGAAGGCCCTCTTGTGGGACACCACCTTCGATCCCGGAATTATCGCTGAAAAGACTAAAAGAAGAGGACCTGCATTAAATCGGTGATTCTAACTAATGCCCTCTCCTTCGAGAGTACTGAAGCAATGTCGGATGAAGACAGGCAACAGACGAAAGTCGCCATATACCTGTCTCTTTCTGAGAACGTGTTTCCAGCGTCTACGGTAATCCAACCGCCTTCATGGGCGCCGTTTTCTGTCCATCTTGTTGCTTCTTCTGCGATTAATAATTGCCTTTAATTTTCAGTGTGACTTTTCGCATCTGTGTCGAGCTATTTTCTCGCAATAGATACAGTTGACTGAAGGGTTATTTTATGAATCGAACCACTATTTGTTTTATGATTCTAAGGTATCAATGGAAAATTCTGCAGAAGTGGAAGCTCAGAATGTGCATATGCAGAATTATACAGCTCCTCTTGGTGGAAGTACGTATATGCCTACATTAAAGCTTATAAGTTCTACGTCATGTACAATATATATGCGACAATGCTGAATGATCATGATCTGTCGAAGTTGACGAAGATTATGTGGCTGAGCTAAGTTACCAGTTGTCATAAAGTGGATTATGTGTGGAAGAACCAGTATCAGATGAAAAAGATTAAGTAGGGCGAATCAGTTTTCTAATTGCCATAGTGTACATGTAAATACCGGTATTACTTTATCAGATCATTTCTCTATTGTCAAACAGGTGATTTTATTGTAGATGGGATAAATGTCAACTAAGTTACAAGAATGCTGCAAAATACTTAATGCAATTATAAAATTATGGGATAGTCAGCCAAGTTGCTGATAACGTGTGCTATGATGCCTTCTATTAGAGTTAAGGTTGTAATTAACCATTTTTATGTGAGTATAAGGCAGTCAGTTTCCAAGTTGCAGTTTTAGGATGATGCGCGTCACACGGATGCATTTAAAATGACTGCATTGATACCTCCATATCCCAGGTTCATGCACCTGTAGTAGACTAAATTAGGTTTGCAATAATCGCAATTGGTATAACTCCACTCACTGTTCGATGTTTTTTTTTAACTGAATAAAGGAAAATATACCTTACCGTCGTTTGAATTCGCTTAAAAATTTCGCATGTAGCTGTGAGCAACCGGCTCCGAATACAAGAAGGCCGGTACAGGTGGGTGCGATCGAGTAGGTATACGAATCTCACTTTCCCGGGTTTAGGAAGGGTGCACAGTGTAAATAGCATCAGAGGTGCTAATTTGCCGATTCGGAGAAATGAAGGTCTGAGTAGCGATTATCCGATTCGATTACCTTTTTTTAAGGCGATTCGATTATCAGATGAAATGGAATTCAATTCGAATTGGTTTTCACTGCACTCCAACAAAAATTTATAATCCAAGCATCAATTCAAATTCAACTTTTTAAACTAGGGATAAGAAAAATGCGAGGGCACATTGGCAGCTGACAATTGTACGGAAAGAAATCTAAAAAGCATTGTATTCATTGGGAAATATAATGTGGGACTTATGCCTACTTATATTAAGTGTTCATTGCCAGGATCAGACAAAAACAAAGCACTATGTAAAATCTCATATTGTAAAATCTTAACAGCAGAAAGCATGACATCCATGTTAAAGTCAAAGTAGAAGCTGTAGTCAGAACAGATCATGTGCAAAAGCAGATAATGGTATGTAAATGTACTCTTGGTCCTCATCTACTTATAAATCGACACAGGGCGCATCCTTCAACAGATTAAGACTTCAAAGGTTGTGTCAGTGAGTTCCGCCTTTTTTCGACCTGAAGATGTTCGAGTCGGAGCTGAAGACGCGCTCACTGTGAGCCAGGCAACTCCAAGATAAAAGTGAGAGGATTTTCCTTGATCTTCTTGTGCACGATTACTACGACGCTGCATTACACAAACTGGGACTGTCGGTCACTTATTGTCTTGGTGAACGCAAATATGCGGTGAGCGTTAGCGAACTATATGTAGCCTGATGTAGCCTATCTTGTTGCTTCGATAGTTCACACGCTAACACTATACTTTCACTCGCTACCGTAGCGAAGAGACGTATTTTCTTCTCTCGTCGTTCGGTGTCCCCATAACCTTTCTCCCAGCCGCTCCGTTCCACCAAAACTTTTAGTTTTTTATATCTCTGTGTTCCTTATGATCTGCGCTTTCAATTGGTGCTACTCTCTCCGAGTTTTTCTGCGATCACGTCGTTAATCCGACGCATCCGATCTCATCGATCATACGGTCAGCTTAAGTTTTACCGCTAAAACTTCCCTATTACGCATCAGCTATCTACTCTCGCGCTCGCGAATCCTGTGTCCATGTGTGAGTGTGTGACGTCACCGCGGGGTTATGAGACTCCCGATATCTGTGCTTGACGTCACAGCCACAGATCAGTGTTCACTGGCGACCTAATTTCTAGCCGTCTTGCCAGAGTACTGTGGTCATGACAATGACGTTCGCACGCCCAACATCTTCCCGTCTCCAATACTCGCGGGATGAGCTGTTACAAAGGCGCCATCCTCCCATCTCATTGCCAAGACCTGTCCGCCGTCGATTATGGTTCCTGTCAAAAACTGCTTCTCCATTCATCATTCTGCATCTCTTAATGGGCTTCTCCCCTGCAATCCTACCTACGCACACAGATCTAGAAAGGGATAGATGGACTACTCCCCGATTTGCGTGAAGCCTGCTTTCCCTGCCACGCGCGCGCGCAAGTAATGGGAAGAAGACCGGTCCAGGACACCATAAAATCAAAAAAAATAGTACTTTTAAAAACGACATAATTCAAGAAATTCATGAATTTGGTTCATTCAAAAAGTACCATTTTTTTCAAAAATGGTACTTTTAAAAACGACATAAATTCATGAATTTAGGTCTTAAAAACCTGAAAAAGGGACTAAATTCATGAATTTGGGCGTTTTTAAAAGTACCCAATTTTTCAAATTTTTCAAAATCTCAAATTTGAGAATTACAATTTTCACCCTCAAAATCATGACCGTTCTAGGACACCAAAAATTATAAAAGTTGAGTAACTCAAATTTGAGAATTACAATTTTCACCCTCAAAATCATGACCGTTCTAGGACACTAAAAATTATAAAAGTTGAGTATCTCAAATTTGAGAATTACAATCGGGCGAAGCCCTAGAACCTTCGGTTCGATTTTCATTGCTTAAATCATGACCGTTCTAGGACACCGAAAATTAGTATTTTTAAAAACGTCTTTTAAATCCATTTTTCAGGTTTTTAAAATATATCATGTGACTAAAAATATTTGAAGGAATTGACATATTCTTAACAATAAGTTTAGGTACTTTTACAATTGTCATTCAATTGTAGAGAACATCTGCTTTTCTCGCATTTATGAATGAAATGCATTTCAGTGTAAGGAGCTTTGTCCTGCAACTCAAACATTTGAAAGGAAACAATGTATGAAAGAACAAACAGCTGCTACACCCACTTAGACATTTGTAAGACGTGAAATATATAACCAGCAAATCCTACTCCGGCTGCAATGCCGTGTAACAATACACAACAACAATAATCGATATGGCTATTTCAAACAATTGTGCTGAAGACTTATTTAATTTAACAGTGTTTCTTGCCAGTGAAGGTTGTGTTAAAACGCTCTCGTCATATATTTCTCAAAATGAGACAAGATCAATTTGAAGATAGAAGAAAACAATCGTTGCCAGGGAGGATGAAAAAATTACGGGAGGAATTCAAGAGGAATATATTTTGAGAGGCATGAATTTACAGATTCTTTGAGTGATTTCATAGAGCCAAATGGTGGAGTCAATAATACAATTGTAAACTTACACAAATTCTTGTTGCATGAAAAAAGAAACAATTCACTCAGTGTTATGTGTAAAATTTTTATCGGTAAGCACATCAACTATCTTCTATCTCTTTGTGCTAATGACAAGACATATTTTTATAGTGATCAATTACCGAAGTTACATTTCAATTAGGTAAAATTAGCAGACAATTTTCCTATGCTTTGTAGGGTGTCTGTTTATATTGTACTTTTAAAATCACGACCTAATGTTAACGGAAGATTGACTTCATTGTGTAAAGCAATTATGTGACATTCCAAATGATTTCATTCTTCTCTCAAACAATGGTGCGTCATTTAGCGATAATACCGCGCTGACATATTCAATGGAATTTGGATGTTAAACTCCGCTATTGTTATTGCGATACGGCCGCAAGACACTTTATTTTCGTTTAGACCTATGCTATTTCATTTTAATTTTCTTAACAATGGTGCGCCATTCAGCTAAAATACTGCGCCATTCAACTAATCAAATGACGCGCTGTGAAGAATATTTATCATTCTTTAAACCCCTCTGTTTTAAATGCAATGTTATTTCCTCTTGCACATGTAAATACAATAGAGTGTTTCATCCAATGAAACCTTGTCCTCGCGTGGACAGAAATCTTATTGTTTAGAAAATTTGTATCTTATATGCAATGTTATTTCCTGTTTTAAATGCAATGTTATTTCCTGTTTTCAATCATTTTCATTATGTTGTTATATGCAATGTTATTTCCTGTTTTAAATGCAATGTTATTTCCTGTTTTAAATGCAATGTTATTTCCTGTTTTAAATGCAATGTTATTTCCTGTTTTAAATGCAATGTTATTTCCTGTTTTAAATGCAATGTTATTTCCTGTTTTCAATCATTTTCATTATGTTGTTATATGACGTCATTTTTCTCTCATCCAATGAAACCTTGTCCTCGCGTGGACAAATTTACATGTAGTTCAATGTATCCAAATTGAATGTATGCAAAGTGGTTGTAACCAAATTGAAATATCCATGTGTTGTTTTTAATTTCTCATTTACGGGAATATAATAGAAACATTGTATCTTCTATAAAAATGAGAAACATCAGAGACTTCCAAAAAATATACAGCAAACAAAACCACATTAAATTTCGATTTAAATGAGATTGCTAAGCAATTGGGAGAAAAGAATTTTCACATATTGATGAGTAATGAATTACTATTGTTAAAAGATGAGCGAAACACCAACTCTACTGCTACAATGCAACAATGTAACGTTTAAATTTAGATTAAATTAAATAATTTCAAAATCGAATAAGTAGTAAAGAAAGACATCATTAGAGACCAGTTTTAAATCAATACCCCCCCCCAAGTAGTAAGGAAAGTCATCATTATAAAATGTTTTAAATCAATACCCCCTTCTGACTAAGTAGTAAAGAAAGACATCATTAGAGACCAGTTTTAAATCAATACCCCCCCTCTGACTTCTAGGGGTCTCTTAAGAAATTTTTTTATTATAAAATGAGCAACATAAATGAGTTTTTTAAATTATATGGAACGCAAACTACGACAAATTTCGACCTAAAGAAAATCGCAAATGAATTAGGAATAAAGAATTTTCATGTTCTAATGAGAAACGAATTACAATTCCTAAAAAATAGGCCATCAGGAACCTTCAGTTCCCGGAACAAAGTTCCATCTATAACTGTAAATTTCATAACGAATCTTCACACTTCAGACCAAAACGGCGTACATTGGTCAGCAGGTATCTTTAGTAAAAACGGAGATAATTATTATTTTGACTCATACGGGCTTCCACCTACAAATGAAGTAAAAGAATTACTTGGAACGGGAACATACAATACGTTTCAAATTCAAACACCAGGCACTACTTATTGTGGACAATTATGTCTTTATGTTTTATTTAAATTACAAAAAGGAGTACCATTTCTAGATATTATGTTAGAGTTAAACAATCTATAACTCAAGCGAAGCTAGCTAAAGCGCCACCTAGAGGTTAAAGCTCTGTTTTCTGTAATTCATTTTGATAAAAACGGCCTCTGATATCCTCATTATCTAAATCTTTAATTTCATAAGTAATCGGATAAGTTTTATTTATTTTGCAAACTTCAAATATTTCTTTAGTCCAATAGCCAACAAAGCCTTTTTCAAATTTGTTCTTATATTTAAATATTCTAACTCTATCTCCAATTTTAAATTTCGGCTTAAGTTTCTGCAAATTCGGATTACTCTCATTCGAATTATTATTCTCGAATATTTTTTTTCTTATCAAATCAGGGTCGTCAGAAGCATTCTTTGGAGTTTCTTCAATACCAGAATGAACTTTATTATTGTACTCTTCTACAACTCCTGGTAATATTTTTAACCATTTCTGATTTCCTTGCTGAGTAAATTTCTTGAAAATTTTATTTTTTAACGTCCGATTGAATCTTTCTATCACTATAGCTTTTCCTGCGTTTTCAGTTGAATAAACAGTTTCAAATAGTGGCTGAACGTTTCGGTTATAAAATTCCGATCCTTTATCAACAAACAATTTCCTTGGCTTTCTATTACTTTCTTTAAAGATTTCTTCAAACGCATATTTAACTGATAGACCACTTTTATTTTTTAAAGGCTTTACCCAAGCGTATCGTGTATATAAATCTATAACGGTCAATGCGTATTTATAATCTTTTTCATTCGGCATATGAATAAGATCAGCACTCCAAATATCATCTTTATTAAATACTTTTACTTTCAATAAATATTTAGGCTTTCTATATTCTTTATGAATTTCAGATGCATAAACGTCTGAATTATGATTTTCATTTAAACCCTGACCGAATAATATTTTAGCTTGTAAAGCTTTCTTAACAAACATTCTTTCAATTCTTTCTCTAAATGTAGGATTTTGAATACTATCTAATTCTTGAATCATCTTCTTATCAGCTGCATGTCGAGAACTTAGATCATGATTTCGATAAGCTAAATCATGCCTGTAAGCGGCGGCATCTACTCTATTTATTGGTTCTTCACCTGGTTTCGGATTATTATTCTCATCTAGTCTTATATCTAATCGAGTTCCTGGCCCAGTATATGAATGACCAGGAAGATGTTTTTCTTTCGAATATTTACTCCAAATAAATCCAGGAAAGTTTTCTAACGTTTTTTGTATATCACCACCTGTGATGATTGTCTGTTGCTTTGTTGTTTGGTGATTCGTGCATTGTGCTATTGTTGAATGATTTAGTGTTTGCAATGTTTGATTGTCAAGGCATGATTACTGTTCGATGCGTGTCTGTTGCGAGTTAATGCGTATTGCGCACAGTACAGTCTTCACACCGTATGTTGCTTTGGTCTCGATACGTGACTAGCTGACTCTATGCTACATGACAATTTACAATTTCTGTTGTACATGTTCTGCGTACGTTATATTTGATATTTGAATATAACAAGCTTACATTACTTGGATTTTCTTGATCACTATCTCAACATATTTGGCGACGAGGATGCCGAAAAGCTCATCTACTACTAATATGCAAAGTTATCCTGCTCCTACTTTACTTCCGAATCCAAAGACAGCTGATTGGAACTTCTTCAAGCGTCAACTGGAAAACTATTTTCTCATTTGCAATGTTGCTGGTCATGCTAAGTTGCCATTACTCTTGAACTGTCTGGGTCGTGATGGACTTGCAGTGTACGACGGTTTGCCAGAGCCCAAAGATGATTTTAACAATGCAATTATTCAATTGGAATCCTACTTCGGTGCTAGTGAGTCTATACTACTGTATAGGAAGCATTTTTTCACTGCAAGACAATCACTCAACGAAAGTGCTACAGAATTCGCGTGCAGACTGAGACGAATGTCTTTACGGTGTGACTTTACGAATGCTGCTGAGATGCTGCGCGACATATTTGTGTTGGGAGTGAACAACGATCGACTAGGGGAGCGTCTCCTTGCTGAAGATTCAAAAGTGCTGACATTCGACAAAGCTGTAGCCAAGGCAGAGATTTTTGAAAGGGCTTCTGCAGAGCGATCAAAGATGAAAGGTGATTCAACGATGCCGGTGATGCGTGTTAGCTACAAAAATGCTCGAAATCGACAAGGAAGCAAAGAGAATGATGCTGGAGATGTGGTCAAATGCTACCGATGCGGATCCCGGAATCACAAGGCGGACAATGTCTTCTGCAAGGCCAAGGACGCCGAGTGCCGTTCCTGCGGAAAGCGTGGGCACTTTTCAGTGGTGTGCCGATCGAAGTGTGTTTCACAGGGAGGAGCCGAGAAGTCGATGAAACAAGGAGCTGCTTTGCGAGAAGTCAACTTGGAGATCCATAAACAAGGTGAGACCGAAGCAGAGAGTGAAGACTTTACTGTATTTAGTTTAGGGACGTGTTCTGCTGATGCGTGTGATTGTGTTCGCGTTACTCTAAATGATACTTGTATTTCTTGTATTCCTGATACTGGAGCGTCGGTCAACGTTATACCTGTAGCGTTTTGTAGGTGGGAATATGAGTCGTGTAAGCAAGTTGTACGTTTGTATGGTGGCCTAAGTTTACCTGTTATAGGTCATATTTTCTTGCAAGTGACTTACGGCAATTTATGTACTACTAGAAAATTCTGGGTAGTAGACGCTGAGGATGATCACCCATTGCTTTCTCGTAATTTATGCCTAGAGTTGGGTATATACATTAAGAATAATGATAACGTTCGAGCGATAATAGATGATAGTGATAACGAAATATTTCATCGTTATGCTAATTTGTTTTCTGGATTGGGTTGCATTAAAGGCGTTAACTACCGATTACGAGTCAAATCAGATGCTATGCCTATTTCTTATCCTGCTCGACGTTTGCCTGCAGCTTTATTGAAGCCAGTGGAACAACAGATACAAAGAATGCTGAAAGAGAATGTCATTGAAAAGGTAGAGGCATCTGAGTGGAGTTTTCCGATGGTGATCGCAAGGAAGAAAAACGGGGATATTCGCCTCTGTACGGATTTCAGGTACCTCAATACTGTTTTGCAGAGAGAACCATTCCAAATTCCCTCCGTAGAAGAAATACTGACACAATTGGCCGGTGCGAGGTATTTTTCGTTGATTGATGCGAAGTCTGGTTATTATCAGGTGCAAATTCACCCTGAATCTCGGAAATATTTGACCTTTTCTTCGCCGTTTGGAGTGTATCAATACACCAGAATGCCATTTGGTATTACCAGCGCACCAGAGATATACCAGAAAGTTATGTACTGCATTTTGAAAGACTGTGATGGCGTAATTGCATACTTGGACGATGTTCTTGTCTTCGGAACGAACAAAGAAGAACACGAAAGGCGTTTGTATCGAGTTCTGGATTCGTTAGAAAACGCTGGAATCAAATTGAACAAAACAAAATGCTGTTTTTCTAAAGAAGAAGTTGAATTTCTTTGGCATCGATTTTCTGGCGAAGGCTTACAACCCAGCAATGAGAAATTGAACGCGTTGATGAAATTTCCTACTCCGTCATCCACACGGGAATTGAGATCGTTTCTAGGTCTTGCTGGTTATGCTGGACGTCGCTTTGTTGCGAATTTTGTCGAAATTACGAAGCCGTTATGGGATATAACGAAGTTGGAACAGTTCGAGTGGAATGATCAAGCTGAAACAAATTTCCGATTGCTGAAGGAAAAATTGTCTCAAATAACATGTTTGAAATTTTTCGATATTCAGAAACCAATCGTCATTCAGGTGGACGCATCAGGTATTGGTTTAGGTGGGGTACTGCTTCAGGAAGATTTGCCTGTCATGTTCATTTCGAGATGTCTTACTGATGCGGAGCAACGTTACTCGCATATCGAAAAGGAATTTTTGGCGATTCTGTATTGCCTTAATCGATTCAAGCCATTCATTTTTGGAAAGCCTGTGAAGGTTCAGACAGATAACAAGCCATTAACATCATTTTTCAAAAAAGATATTAACAAATTGCCTGCTAGGATTCAGAAATGGATGCTGTTTCTCCAAACTTATGAATTCGCAATTGAATCCATTCCAGGAAAAGAAAATTCGTTAGCCGATGGCTTATCCAGATCTCCAATTTTCGATTTACCATCAGAAGCAGAAATTTCCAATGAAATTATTTGTTTGGTAATGAAGGATAGCCCTGTCTCTGCGAATGATATCAAGGAGGCAGCATGCAATGATGATGAATTAACAGAACTTCAAACCTGTGTTACTCACGGTTGGTCGAAGTCTTCTAGGGGATCTCTGCGAGCTTATTGGCCTCTACGAAATGAAATATGGCGAAGCAACGACGGCCTTATGATGTTAGGATCTCGGGTTATTCTTCCATTGACCCTAAGAGATAAAGTTATGAACCAGGCACATGAAGGACATGTTGGCTCGTGTAAAATGAAAATTCTGCTACGTTCAATGTTTTTCTGGCCAAAAATGTCAGCCGAAATCGATGGTCATGTACGTGAATGTCAAAACTGCGTAAAATATTCTCCGCAAAACTCTACTGCTCCTATGAAATCAGTTGCCGATGAGCCAGGAGAAGCTTGGAATACAATATCAGTGGATTTTACGGGTAATTCGTCAAAACTGAATAACGTTATTTTCTTTACGATGATAGATTATTATTCGAGATATCCTTTAGTCTACAAGGTTCGCTCATCTTCGGCTGAGGAAGCAATAAGGTGTTTGAGTCATGCTTTTTCAATTTTTGGCATACCAAAATATTTGATATCCGATAATGGTACTGCATTCACGAGTCAACAATTTTCTGATTTCTTGGAGTATTGCCAGGTTACTCATAAAAGAAGCAGTCCGTATTACCCACAATCAAACTCTGTAATCGAGCGATTTCACGGAACGTTAAAGAAGAGGATGTTCAAAATGATGGATTCGGGTTGTTCATTGGAGGACTCGTTGCAGCAAGCTTTGTTCGATATTCGATCCTTACCGAATATCTCTATTGGATGTACTCCATATTCCAGGATGTTTGGTCGCGAGATGCAAACTCGATGGCAATCGTTGCAATCGAATCAAATAGTATGTAAACGGCGTCAGCTATGTGACGAGTACAGAAAACAACAAGGTCGAAGAAACTGGAGGTTATTGAATTTTTCTCCAGGTGACAGCGTTTTGCTAATGAATAACAAAACAAAACAATTCGAAATTGCAGGAAAGATTTTAAGAAAAGCCGGACATGGGTCATGGTTTGTTGAAGTCAATGGTCGTGATAAAGTAGTAAATCAAAGGTTTCTGAGGCGATACGTGCAAAAAGACAAAAGAAATGAAAATGATGAAAAGTCAATAGAGGTACAATCAAATAATATTTTGAAGTCAAATTATAATACTGTTAATCGTTACGATTTGAGACAAAACCGATTAAAAGATAATTCGCGTTTCTTTTGATTTATTTTGGGATTTAGTCGCAGGATTTTCGTTATTCATTTTTTTTAATTTTGAGCCCCGGGAGAATGTGATGATTGTCTGTTGCTTTGTTGTTTGGTGATTCGTGCATTGTGCTATTGTTGAATGATTTAGTGTTTGCAATGTTTGATTGTCAAGGCATGATTACTGTTCGATGCGTGTCTGTTGCGAGTTAATGCGTATTGCGCACAGTACAGTCTTCACACCGTATGTTGCTTTGGTCTCGATACGTGACTAGCTGACTCTATGCTACATGACAATTTACAATTTCTGTTGTACATGTTCTGCGTACGTTATATTTGATATTTGAATATAACAAGCTTACATTACTTGGATTTTCTTGATCACTATCTCAACACCACCGTAGGTAGTAGCCAAACTTTGTTTGTCGTCGTTACCTTCATAAATTTTACAATTTGAGTTTTTATTTTTGTTTAATAGATAATTCAATAAATCTAAATTAGAAATTTTTAATTTAATTAAATTTTCGGAATTTTTAGAATTCATTTTAAAAGATAAAATAAATGTTTTACCTTATGGACCAAAGGTCCTGAGGTTATTACCGAATCATACTAGGACTTAGATATATTCCAGAACCATCCTTAGTTTCTTTAATTTCAATTAAATCATCAACATTGTGGAGAATATTTTTAAGAACTCGTTTTCCTTCATCAACTAATTTTAATTTACTAATAAAATTATCTACTACTCCTTTTCCTTCGGGCGAAGCCCTGGAAGACATCTCCGATGTCCCTTCACCCCTAGCAACTTTCTCTAATTCTCTGTTATGACGTTTTTGTTCTTCTAATGCTGCTTTCTCTGATTTATTTTTATTTACTGCTTGGACAATACCAGCTGTCCCACCTGCAACACTTCCTGCAGCTGCTATGCCACCTATTATTAGTGGAATTAATGGGAGAATCCCGCCATTCTTTTCTTCTTGTAATTGAATATTCTCTATCATTGGTTTACTTATGTAATACTTTTTTTTGTTAATCGTAATAGTTTTAGGGGTATTTTTGTCAACAATATTACGTAATTTTAATTCAACAGTTTTATTATTAATATTACTTTTCGCTTGCGACATTTTTAATAAAAAAATTTTAAGTTATCAAAAATTTAAATCTATTCTAGTTATGAAAAAATTTTAAGTTAAGAATTTTTAAGTTAACAAAAATTTTAATCTATTCTAGTTATGAAAAAAATTTTAATTAACCTATCCTAACCATCTTTCCATTAAGAATTTCAATAGAATATTTTGCATCTTCTAGCAATAAACCATAAGCCATCAATGAAGTTGTGGAATCTTTCTTTTCAATATTAATCGTTACATCACAACCATTTTTAATAATATCTTCAGATTGTGCACTTAAATCGAAACAGAAAATTGGATTTAAATGTCTCCAATCTCCAGGAGTTAATTGTGGTTCAACTCCAAATTCTATACAAAGATTTCTATAAGAATCATATCCTTCCATAAATTGATTATTGGTATCATCGAATCTTAATGGATCAATTGGATATCGAGTTTGATTTAATGAAACTTGTAAACTTCGAATTGTATTAATATGAAAAAGATTGTTGTTCTTATCAAAACTTGGAGAATTATTTCTTTGAAATGTTAGTAATAAATATCTTGGAGTATTCGCAGTTCTAGTAAAATGCCAGTTAAATCTTTGTTCGGAAAAAGTTACTGAACTAGCAGTTCTCTTTAGAAAATTAACTGGAATTGGTTTGTTAGTATTTAATCTTTTTGCAATAGCTGATTCAATTTCTAAACTAGGAGTAATATGCTTAATCCACCATTCAAGTCTATCAATTTTTAAATATGCTTTTTTTCCAGTCTTACCAAAAAAGATTAATTCATTATTTGCTGTACGATGAATTATTAATTTAAATTTTAATTGATATGATATTTTATCATAATCTAAATAACCGAATAATGGAGACAATGACCAATTTACTGTCTGTTTACTTTTTTTGTTAAATTCACGTCTTTCTTTATATGCATCATTATTTGTTTTATTTAAATGTTTTGCAATATTTTCTACATCTTTCGCAATTCCTGCGGCATCTGTTCCAGCGTGAGTTAAATCATCAACAATTATACCATCATTAGTATCAGGAAACCAACCTTCGATTTCATGCTTTTTATTATTTTCACCAATTGTTATAAATCTAAGCATTGTATCAATTACACCTGGAGAATCACTTATTGTTTCTATATTTTGAGTTGCAACATCTAAACGCATTTGTGTAAATAAACTTGGGAAAAAATTATTCTCTAGTGTAATATTATCGGTATCTGGTAATGGTGTTGTAAAATTAGCATCACTATATAAAGAATATTCACAGTGTAAAAATGAATCAGGTAAATATAAATAACTCTGCTGATTATCAACTTCAAAAATTAAATCACCTCCAGTATTTACTCTACTGGAAGATCCGGGATTCATAGCAACTCTTATATAGTCATTCTTTTTTTGATGGTAACTGACGAACGGAGGATCGTCTAATCTAAATTTATTTTCGATAAGCGAAGACATTTTTATAAAAAATAATTTGACTTTTTGTTTTTCTCACAGACAGAAAAAAAAATTTTTACTAAAATATAATTTTAGAATTTTGCTAGACCAGCTCCGCTATGAATGCCATTACCTCTTATTTCTTCAATTGTTTTTTCATTTTGTTTACTATCACCCTCTACAGCTATGTTAGCAATTTTGTTTTTTGTTTCATCTGAAAGTTTTTTTAATTTTTTTAGTTCTTCGGAATCATTCTTGAGTTTATGAATAGCTTCTAGTTGTTTTAATTCGTTTTGTGATTTAACAGCATTTGATATTGCACTAGCTGTACTACCTATAGCAGCTGCTCCTTTTGCAGCAGATGTAATCAAATCTTTATTATTTTTAATTAAGTTAACGATACCACCAATACCAGAAAAGATGCCATCCCCTTCTTTTTGAACGGTTTCTCTATTATCATAATGGTAAACCGGATTCATACGTGGTTCATGAGCAATTTTTTGATTTGAAGCAAATTGTTTAAGATTGTGTTTATAAATTATAGGCATTTTTTAGTAATAAATTTGACTTTTGGGAAAAATATAAATACGGGCGAAGCCCTGGAAGACATCTCCGATGTCCATTATAAAAAATGTTTATTTTTTGTTCTTAACTTTTACAGATTGGGTTTTTGGTTCAACTTTATCAGGAACCAAACCTGCATCAATCATTCTTTTTATTCTATGATTTTCTTTCATAATATTTCTTTGTTTTATTAACTCTTCTAATTGTTTTATTCTTTTAAAATTATTAGCTCTAATTTTATCCATTTTTAAAATTATATACTTTTATATTTTTAAATTTTTTTTAAAAATTATATTTATACTTTTATATTTTTAAAATTATATTTATACTTTTTTAAATTATATTTATACTTTTTATGATTTTTATTTTTTATGATTTTTATTTTTTGTAGGTAAAAAATATTTAAGTTAATATTTACAATACTCGTTTAAGATTTACGTTTATGAATATCTAAACAACTTCGAGATAACTTTATTAATTGCCTGTTGCACTTTATCTATTGCGTCAAGCAGCGTGTGATGTACTTTAATTTCTTTTTCAGTCATTTCTAATTTTTTCTCACTTTTCTTCAATTCTGTTTTTAAAGCATTTAATTGAACTTTAAGACCATCTACTTTTCTTTTAACGGAATCTAACTGTTCTTTATTTTCTTTAGAGTTTTTTTGTAAATTTTTCTTTAATTCATTTTCTAAATTGATTTTCAGAGTTTTCATTTTATCAACTTTTTCATTAAGTGATTTTACTTCAATTTTTAATTGATTTATTTTTTTAATTTGTTGAGCAATTTTAGAACTTAATTCATTCACACTTTTTTGGAATGTAGTTTGTAACTGCTTTAAATTTTTTTTAATTCTTTCAGGTAGTTTTTCTATTTCATCTTCTAATTGTTCTTTTAACATTTTTATCTGATGTTTATTTTTAATTACAGCAGATTTTAAATTTATAGAAAGTAATATTAAAATTTTTGATTGTTCTGAAATCTTTTTAAAAAGTTTTGCTATATCTGCTTCTAGCTCTCTATCCTTTTTATCAAGTTTTAATAATTTTTCGTTTAATGATTTGTCATTAAGTTTAAGCAACTTTAATTCGTTCATCAGCGGAACCATAACATCGTTTATATATTTTTCTTTTAAATCATTGATTTGTGTATCAACATATTGTTTATTTGTTAACTCTGTATTTTGTTGTGGAAGAATAGAAAGATGTAATGGACCAGATAAAACGTCTCCAGTTTTCATTATATAATTTTCTAGTTCTATTTCTGATTCACGATTATTCGGGATATATGCACCTCCACCAACATTTGGTAACATCATTTTTAAACAATAAAAATAAAATTTTTTCTGATTATAAAAATACATAAATTATAAAAATAAAATTTTTCCTAATAAAAATAAAAAAATGGAAATGACTCAAATTTGTCAAGTTTGCAATATGCGTTTTTTAAATCAAACACTATTATATTCTCATATGAAAAACACACCATGTGGTATGCATATGAATCAATTACAACCTAATAATAGTATTCAACCTAATAATAGTATTCAGAATAATATTCAACCTAATAATAGTATTCAGTATAATAATATTCAATCAGAGCAACCATTACAAAGATTAAAGCATTTATTTATTTCAGATAAAGAACAAAATCTTTATACTGCTAGAATAAATACACCTAGGCAAAATACACCTAGGCAAAATAATAATAATCCTTTTGTTCAAAATAATCCTTTTGTTCAAAATAATAATGTAGCACAAAATAATCCTTTTGTTCAAAATAATAATGTAGCTCAAAATAATTATGTAGCTCAAAATAATTATATTGATAAAAATCAATTTGTTGAAAGTAATAACAAAAAAATATGTTCCGAATGTAATAAAAATATAACATCAAAAAATTTTGCGCGTCATTTAAAATTATGCGAACAACCAGAAGAGGTAAAAAAAAATAAAAAAGATAAATTAAAAGATCAGTTATGTCGTAATTGTAATAAATATTTTACAATTCAAGGAATTACTAATCATTATAATTCTTGTATAAGTTCTACAAGACAATGTACAAGTTGTCAAATTACTAAACCTAAGACAGAGTTTTATGATAGTAAATATCAGTGTAAGGATTGTTTAAAAGAAAAAGTTAAATGTAGAGGTTGTCAAAAAATTATATTAAAGAAAAATTTTCAGCGACATGTAACACTATGTCCAAAACTTAATCAACATAATAATCAACATAATAATAATTTATATCAAAATAATAATTTATATCAAAACAATAATAATTTATATTAGTATTTCTATTAAAATAGACTTATATATTTAAATAGTTGTATTTCAACTAAAATAGTTGTATTTCAACTAAAATAGTTGTATTTCAACTAAAATAGTTGTATTTCAACTAAAATAATCTTATATATATTAAAATATTTGTATTTCTACTAAAATAATCTTATATAAATTAAAATATTATTTTTTTATAAAGAATAAAATATTATTTTATTAAAATATTCTTAAGCATTCCGGAAGAGAGGAGAGGACTAAAAATACTTCTTTTGAGTATAGGAACAAAAAGTCCGACACATTCCGGAGGTTCTACAGAGGTTAAAAACACTCATAAGAGTGTAAGAATGCGAGTCCGGAATTAAAAAATAATAATTCCTAAATTTTTATTTTAAAAATATTAAATGAATAAAAACGAAAATTTGGAAGATTTATATTCACCGGTTATAATTAAAAGTAATAAAAGTAATAAAAGTAATCTAAGTCGTCATAAATCTCTTAATGCAATAAACGAAATAATAAATAATTATATGAATAACACTGAGTTTCAAGATACACTAACCCCTCAAGATCCGAATCTCAAAGATATTAATAATATTGTAGAAAATCCTATATATAATACTAAATATAATAATAATATAGATAAAAATATATATAATAATATAGATAAAAATATATATAATAATATAGATAAAAAATATTTAGAGACACTACCCCCTAATTCATCTCTTAATAAAAAAATACCACAATCAGATCTTACACGTCTTTGGAATTTTTTAAAATTTCATTGTATAAAAATATTGTTAGCATTGTTTTGTTGTTGTTAGTTTGGTGGGTTAATATGGGGGGTGTTGTTTGGGTTATATTGGGGGGGTTTATAGGTAGTTATGTGTGGTAAATTTTGTTGATTGTGTGTGTTATAATTCGTAATATTTATGTAAACATTATTATTTATATATGGGTATTGTCTGATATGAGCTGTGTAGTTGAGATTTATTGTTAGCTAGTGGAGTGAGAGAGAGGCAGTGAGAGATGAGAGAAGTGAGTAGAGAGAGCGAGAGGTGTAGAGAGAGAGTTTTAAAGAATATTTAAGTTAAATTGGGTAAGGGATTTAATGGTATATGGTAAGTATAAGTTTTTATTTTATAATATAAGAATTATCTCTCTACTTTATAAGAATGCAAAAAAATGTTCATATTTTTGTTTGAATCGTATATTGAATAGTTTTAAATAGATTTATTGAAAAATTTGAATGAGTGAAATGATATGGTTATTTTGATGGAAAAATGAAATATAAATCTTTAGTTAATTTTATATGATGTTCATAGTCTTTAGTAAAATAAATAAAAATAAGGTATGAAATATTTTTTAAAAAGGAAGAAATCAATCTATTACTGTCGATCTGTAAATGAGGTAGATGTGGATTTATCGCTCTGATTAGTCTAGTGGCATTGGAGGGTGTATATGAGCTGAGTGTATTAAATTATTATATGTTAGATTATCTGAGGGGTCGTTTGTCAAGATTTGATAATTCATAGATTTCTCTCAGATGTACTATAGAGAGATGTCAGGCAGGACTAGGAGACACATAGGTATAGAATTTGGGAGTATATATAGTGTAGGAGTATTTGTAAGATATATCTATTATATATCTCTATTGTTATGTATATTGGAGGTGGTGGAGCACAGGATGCGAGTGTAGAGAGGGATAGGTGTATGAGGGAGGAATCTGGAGGGTTTTGGTAGGGAGCGATGTGTATAGGAGAGGAGTGTAGGAGTGGGATGGGTGGTTTGATTGAGTACGACGTGGTGTGAAGTGAGACAACGAAGAGATGACTAGGATGGGAGTGGACTGTAGTGTGTGAGAGGGGATTAGTTGGAGTTAGGATGATGGTCGTAGAAGGTGTGTGGTGTGTGTGTGGGGCAAGTGATATTATATGATAGATAGAGGAGGAGAGGAGTGGAGGGAGGTGTTATAGTAGTGGTGAGTGGGGTGTCAGCAGTGAGAGTAGAGTAGAGTGTATAGGATAGTGTGTTGATTGATGCGGGTAGAGTGCAGAGGGTGTGGAGCGTAGTTGGTCATTGTGGTAGGAGAGGTGTGAGAGAGCACGGGAGTACGAGAGAGGAGTGTGGGTCGATGTGGAGAGGGAGTAGGGGGTGGTGGTGGGGGTAGGAGGTGTGAGTGGGGGCGTGGTGAAGGGTGGAGGGGGGGGAGGGGTGGTGTGTGTGGTGTGATATGGGTGGGGGAAGAGTGGGAAGGGGGTGGGGGGGGAATTGTTAAGAGAAGTTTTAGGTTGGTGGGGTGAAATGTGGAGGAGGTTGGGGGGTTGGGGTGGGTTTTTTATGGAAGGAGGGAGAAATGAGGGGTGGATATTTTATTTGAAATTTTTTATTATTGTGTTGAAAGTGTTGGTATATATGGGGTTATTTTTTGGGTAGATATAGGGAAGGGAGATGGGGATGGGTGTTAGATGGGGTGGGATTTTGAGTTGTTAGTATTGGAATGTGATAGTGTATTAGGGGTGATGGTAGTGGTTAGAGGGGTTGGGAGTGTTTTGTAGAGGGTAGATGGTATATGTATGAGATGAAGTTATGAGTGGAATTTTGGTATATGTTTAAGATTTGTTTGTATTGTTTGTAGTAGATGTATGTTTGTGAGGAATTTTTTGGTCATTTTGTAAGAATGAGTTATTTATTGTAAAAATTTAGATTGAGTATGTTTTATAAAAAGATTATATTAAAAGAGTGGGTTATGTTAACCCACCCTCTCTTTTAACATGATAATCGTATTGAAATTTGCGGTCAATAGTTACTCCCAACAGCTTGATTTTGTCCTGACTTTGCATTTCCACATCATTGATTTTGATGAGAATTTTCTCTGAGTCTCTTCCAAGGGCCATAAACTGGAACTTGCTAAGATTCACTTGGAGATAGTTGGCTTTGAACCAAGCTAGAATTAGTGGAACCACCGATGTCAATTTTTGTTGGACGCTTTCGGATGAGTTTCCAACTGTCCACAGTGTCATATCGTCTGCGTATGCTACAATTTGTAATTGATGAGATTTTATGAACAGAATAAAGTCGTTAATGAATGTGTTCCAAATCAACGGACCCCACTGAGAGCCCTGAGGGATTCCTCTGTTGATTGGGTACCATTGCTTCGAATACTTTCCATTTACCCGCATGCAGTTTTGTCGACAAGTCAGATAAGAGCTCATAAGCGATAATGCCGAATCGCTCATTCCATATGATTTCAGTTTTCGTAGAAGAAGGTCATGATTTATGCTGTCAAACGCTTTGGATAAATCTAGTGACAGGATTCCCACACATTGTCGACTATCGATATCCTTCTTCCACGATTCCGTCATGTAGAGTAGTGCAGACTCCGTATTGTGGTTTGCTTTGTAAGCAAACTGAAAAGGTGACATGGATGGCAGGATATACTTCGAGAATTGCTTGGTCATGAGGCTCTCCAGAAGTTTAGCAGTTTGAGTTAGAACAGTAATTGGCCGATACCTACTTAATTCAGTTCGATTGCCACCTTTAAACACGGGACTCCATGACCCACATTTCAAGGCTGAGGGAAAAGTGCAGGAAGATGTCATTGAATTGAACAATGAAGCCAACAGAATGCTGAAGATGGGCGCGGAAGACTTTATTGCCCGTGGAGGAATGCCATCATATCCCGTTGACTTCGAACAATGCACTTTCTTCTGTATTATTTTCTCTACTTCTGATGGTGAGATTCTCGAAAATTCAAAGGCTTCTTTCTTTTCTGTACAATCTTCAATCAGTTTAATACTCAGATGATCATCAAAGTTCGAACTCTTGTTGATGTCAGCATCAGTACGATCATCCATCATCAAACTTTGAAAATACTTGCCGAACTTTTCGTGCACTTGATGGTCTTCGATGCAGCATTCATTATTCACAGTATCCACTAACATAATCTTGGTTTGATCGAATGTTTTTTTGCTTTGAAAATAAACACCAAAAGTGCGGTAGAAGTCTTTGGGATTTTCAGATTCACACTTCATTTGGAAATATTCCTTCGCATTCTTTCGATTTAGCTGTTTTTCGATTTTCTGCCAGAAAATTTTCTGTTTCCATGCATATGAATCCTTTATTCTTTTCCCGGATGTGTCAAAGGGGGTACGGTTCAACCACACATGCTTTTGACGACGGGCATGTGCAAGTTCGGAGTTAAACCATGGATGACTATTGGCTTTAATGGTTACTTCTTTCCATGGAGCGTGTTGATCCAATATCTCAACATAGAGCGAGTTGAAAAAATGGTGTTTGTTATCGACATCATCAAAAATATTTCCAACTCCAAAGACCGGCAGCGCTGTCGAGACATCTTCAAGAAACTTATCTGGATCAAAATATTTAAAGGATCTACACATGAAAGTCTTTTTGGAATCCATTCTTCGATTGCACACAAGAGCTGCCAGCACCATGTAATGATCAGAAAGATCTGGATCATGAACGGCTATTCCGGAGATAAAATCAGTAGCAGCAAGAACGAGATCAAGGCATGCAGCACTATCCGGTCTGGTTACCTGATTAACGTGGCAGTCTATGTTGAATTGAGCACAAATATCTTCCAAAAGACTTGTGTGATTAGTATTATGTGTTCCAATTGCGCAGAGATTTAAATCTCCAATAACCATCAGTTCTGACTCAACAGAAGAGCACAAAGTCAGCAACTTCATAATCTCTTCTTTTGCAAGAAGCAGTGATTTCGATGGACGGCGATAGATCGAAAGTAAGACAAAGTTACTATCTGTGGTGACGACATGAAGAGCAATACATTCGATAGCTTCAAACTTTCTGCCTGATGATTTGATGGGAATACGAGAGACAGGAATATTTTCTTTCACAAAAATGCAAGAGCCACCATGCTTCCGAAATCCCTCACGGAATATACGATAGCCAGCAGTAGTTAGCTCTTTATCTTGAGTACTTCTGTCAAGCTTCGCTTCCTGAACGCACAGAAAATCGAGTTTAAGCTTGCAAAGATAATCTCGCTTTAATGTCAGCAAGGGTCGATCATCTTCTTTCCTTAGCGAATTGACGTTAATGTGTCCAACACAAATGTTCTTCTGATGATGTTTTCTAAAATTCAGCAAGTCTTGAAAGGTTTGAACCGGCATTTGTTTGGATGTTTCTGAGAAGTGACCACAATCTATGGAGAACACCAATAGCGTTGATAAAATACAAATCAGAAATCCAACAAAATGTAGCTCCACGGGATTGAACTCTGAACTATGCGGGGTTAGTTCAGTTACTGCAACCGACATGCCAGACCACCGGATGACATCATCACTACCCATTTCATCTTTATAATCCGAATGACGGAAAATCTTCTGCATGACGTGCACGATGACATTAAAAGTGATGTAAACGCGAACCGGTCTGCAACACGCAAGAAGATGAGAAGAGATCACTGAAGGATCGCAAGATGATGGATTAATCCGAAATTACGAGGAATGCGGATGATGCGACGAGATGGGATTCACACAGAACTGATGCCGACGCGAAGCGGATTCAGATGATATAATTTTTTATCCAAAACGGCCGACGTGAACACAGCGACGAGATATTTGCACTTCCACAAACGAGAGCTTCCAGAGAGACACAACCACCACGCTTGACAGCGCTTGACAGCGCTTGACAGCTTCCTTCCATAAGTGAACATATGCAAGTATATGATAAAGATTTAAATATATTAGTAGATACCGAACATGAAATCTATAATAACTCTCAAGATTTTGATATTAGAATATATGCAAATACAAAACATTTATCAAATCAAGTTATAGAACAAATAATTATCTTTTTAGAGTCTGAAGCAAAAGTACCACTAAAAATTATTCCTGATACATTTTATTTTTATTTTGATCATTATTTAAATGCAAAATTTGGTATACCAATACCTAACAGATTACAAGATAATGAAACATTAAACTATTTAAAAATTGCAATAAATGATGTTAGAAACGGTTTAAGAAAAGCAACACCAATAATATCTGATGTTAAATCTACATTTTCTGATGCTAAATCTACATTTGATGAAGCCAAAAAAACATATAATGATATAAAACCATTAATAAATGGTGTAAGTGAAATACTTACAGAATGCATTCTCGAGTCTTTTGAGGAAGTGTCCTTGACAGTGCTATTGACAAGGCTGGGAGAGGAAAATATAAACTATCTGTGGACCTCTTCATCCTTAACCTAGGTCATGTATTTCAAACATGTATCCAACAAATAATTGACTATCAAGGCACTTCTTAAGGCAGATAGTGTCCCTAGCTGAAAACACATTCGTGCCATCCCCTGATCAGCTGATTTTTTCTATAATATCAGTCAAGTCTATACTGAATAAATTTCATTACAATAAATACATACTCAGCTGTGCATCTTATATGTGACTACAGAAGCACTCAACCGATGTCAGGAAAGCCAACCTAAGAGGACAATGCCAAGAAATCTTAGGAAGAGCACTCTTTCATAGGACATTAAGTAGTGGGGCAAGTTTGCTATCGAAATGAGTCTTTCAATGCTGTTAACCGTTAATTAATTAATGTTGCTATGCAATATTGTCTTGAAGATGTTTTAGAAAAGCTATTGGAGGAGAAGCTGCATCGATTTACATTTAAGGTTGCATTTCAGCTAAAATGCAGAAGTGTAAATGAAGAGTAACTTTAAAAATAGTGAATACTTAACCAAAATAGAACTTCTCAGATAATTTGTTGGGCTTACTTATTTGTTTCAGTCAACATCATCTGCTGTGCATTTATACTTAAGTGTACTCTTCAATCATCATTATCATCAAATTTTCGTATATTTCATTCAGTATTATAGAGTGAGCACGAATATTAATCAAAATACAGGGCTGTGTTGAATAAATTCACATAATGACGCACAGGGAAAAGGCCTACACAACAACTAGGATTTTTTATACGGAGTCGTACACCACATGCCACCTGACGTCATCTGCGTTTTCATGAGAAGTGTACCTTTCATATATGGAAGGCTTCATAAATAAAATGACATGTTCATGAATGGAGAATTGCAAGGAATTCCCGTGCCTCATCGACCGAACGTGAAATAAACGCGCCCCATCTGGAACAGAGGTCCATCTTCTTCCCACAATGCTTTCTGAATTATCGATTTTGAGATTGCACTTGATTGTGAGTTTCAATCATAGACACTTATCGCTATTCTGCAATAACATTCACAGTCATTCACCTTTTTTAAAACACAGCCGATCGAGTTGCGAGTAAACGCGGAATCATTCATCTAATCCCACACAAGTGAAGGGAGCGCGAATAACTACGACTGCTTTCATGGTCACGAAAATTATGTGCGAATAGCTGCGATCGCATCAATTCCGCAATAGAGTGCGAAAGAGCGCGGGATATAACTTTCACAGCCGCGAATTTCTGTGCCGTTGCCGCGATAGTAAACATGCTGTTTTATAACATGCACATAAATGCACTTTGTCCACCGAGAATCACGTTCTCGTATACATCACCGACCAGAATCATAATAATATCACACACACACACACACACACATGATAGGAAATAACCTGATGACATTACATATCAAAAGTTATGGCTCTATACTTAATGGTTTTAAGTTGACAAGAGGAAACAAAACCCGCTATAATACAGACAGATAAGACAGACTGCCATAAGGTAAACAAAAACTGCAGTCTGTTTCCCATAGGATTATCATGAATTTTTCTTTAATCATGTCTGACAAGGAGAGCCAGAGCTCGGCTAACGTACAGATTTGTAGTAGGTATAGGTTCAGGGAATTATAGATAGTGTATCGGGAAGAACAACGCACGATGTTGCGAAATCTGCCTTGACAGGGAGAGGGTTAACATCTCGCGCTGCAGTGACTGCTTACATGACAAAGATAGAGCGAGAAGCTGTCCCTTCCAAGTTCCAATGCATGCGATAACGTGACTCACACCTTTCATTACCTATGTGTAAATGTGTTAGCTGGGACATTGCTTCGTCTTGCTGACTATCGGACTGTCCGATTCTCAACTTCGCTCGCCATAACGTGTATTACCGTGTAACATATATTTTAAAGACAACGTTCAACCGATGGTGTTTTCGTGCTGCGTTCCTAATTGTCGCAGTGGCTATAAGCC
>CAJQUW010013682.1:0-129403 GCA_907163375.1 Prostheceraeus crozeri | reverse complement strand
TCCCTACATCCGCATCGAGAATGTCAAAAACTCTTTTTCAAAATTAAACATAAACGTTTTCGTGGAAACTATACAGATAAACAAATCAGAAAATAATACAATTGATCACCACATATAAAGAAATTAAATCCAAGTACAAAAAGTGAAAAACAAAATCTTGCAATTTATTCCAACCTCAAGTCTATTTTGCCTAGCCTAATTCCCTTAAAATGCATACACCATGGAGGCAGAAATATTTGGATTAAATTGGCTTCAGCACAACTTTAATGACGACAGGGTTTACTTGTTTAATTCTTCTTTAGATCAAACCCTGGATCAAACAATATTGACACATAATTGCCAGTTCCAGCAGCTGAAATTGACAATGTGCAGCTACTACCACTCTTTGTTACTGCCCGTTGCTATTTCGCTATCAATGTCAACTGATTTAAGCAAAACCAAAAGTCAGATTCACATAGTAAGTATACATCATAGAGTAAGTCTGTAGAGTAAGTATATATCACTGCTTTATGATTCAGGTTTCGTAACAAGATGCCTGTCATTAAACAAAAGTTCCAAAGATATTTAAATAAAGGGCTAGATAGGAAATAGACGTGTTTTTACCTTGTGTGCAACGAAGTCAATGAAAATCAGCTGATATTGCATGAATTTGAAAATATTTGTAAGCGAGCAACAAATATTCCTTTTCATTGCCTCTTTTTAGTAATTACAGACCTAAAGTGCATTCAAGAAATTTTCATATATGTCTAAATACAGCGTCCAAATTCTTTCAAAATTTCTCCAGCGTTCTACTTTTTCAGATGTTTTGCAAAACGCAGTTGTAAATAAGAGCATCCTGATGATACAATGCTTTCAAATTAGGCTTCATTGAATTATTTTATGTCAGTTGATTATTAAATCAGAAGTGCGCATGCAGTGCGCATGTTATATAGGAATAGCACAAATCATCTATGGCAAAAATGAAAACCAATTGCTTCATTCTTAGATAAAAGCAGAGTGAGGTTGACTTACAATTCACCAAATGCATGAGCAAATGACTTTTCTGAACAGAAAAATGAACCGTGTCTTAACTTTTGATCATGCAGATTGTGTCTTTGTAATAAGTAAGAAGCCTGACTATGGTTGTACACGTATATCGTGCTGTGCCCACATGCAATGGCCCCGGCCACGTCAGACGCGATTGCCAAGCTTGGCAACAGTAGAACGTGTGAATTTTGCGGTAAGAAATTACCATCTGGAAATTATCTCCAGAAGAAGCACAGCAAGGAATCTAGAAAGCACAAAGGAGAAATCGTGCATAACAAGGACGGTGTCATAGAGTTGGCCATTACAGTAGGTCTATATATCCCTACTCTATGGTTGCTGCACATCAACATCTTTGACCTAGTCCCTACTCTATGGACCTAGCCTCCTGCAAGCAGTTTGAAAAGTGTAGTGGTGCTAAGAATCATAATAAGAATCAAAGACGTGTGCCTAATTGCTAAATTAACATGTGGATGACGCCGAATGCGCATTTGGAGGAATCCTCTTGAAATATTCTTTTGCATAGTTCTTTCGGTTTTTCCAGATGCTCGTGTGCGTCGTCAAATTCGTGTGTTCTCAAGAGTATCCTTCTGTAATTTCCCGGACATGATTGTCAGGAAGAGGTTCACAAATGTTCACAAAGGTGTCATAGCACTCGTTGGCAATCTTCAGCCCATGCTTCAGGCATTATATACACGCAAGTTGCATTTCGCTACTGATTACCACAGACATCGGACATTAATCATTATGACCTATTTGTTGTTGGTCGATGTCTATGCTGATTACGCATTCTCACCAATCGTGGCAGTAATCTAGCAGTGAAACAAAGCTCATGGCACATGCATAGCGTCAACAGAGGAGCAACAATATAACCAACATGGTCTTCAACATGACAGTTGGTGCTCATTAATTCGCAACACTACCAGCAATATCTGCTCGGTACTCAACATAGCACGCTTTCACAATTTGTTTTAATGTATGAATATATTTTATAATGTGCCCTACGACTTTTCGAAAATTTTTATCATACAAATCTTACAAATCCTAAGAAACGTCATCTGAAGTAGTAATCAAAGTCATTTAAGCTCGTAAACTTCGTTGACTTCGTTCTCTACATACAATATTGAAGCAAATCTTATTGACCAATCACTTCCTGTTATTCTATTTTGTCTTGAGTTCAGCTCGACATTCTGCAACCTGGCGATATTGTGCCACATAAGCTTGGTTGTATTTGGCCAACGGTCAGCATTTTGTCTGCCTAGTTCCTGATAGGTGTAACTGGGAGGAAATCCAATGAAAGAACCGGCGCAAATTATGTCAATAATCGCTATGTCCCATTGATGTGGTCTGCAAATCCGATACCGAATGCATTAAAAACAAGTTTATAAACAAAGGTTCAACAATTTCGTGCTCAATTTATGTTCCATCTTTTCTCATCGTATCATGTGTGATAGTGGTGAACTGACATCGGAAAAACCAAAAAAATAATCTAATTAATCTAATATCCCTGTGGACATATCGTTGATCGTTCATCTATTATTTGCTTTCAACAGAAAATTAAGCATTGGCATCTGACTTGATGGCATGATCTGACATCTGGCATGATGGTGACTTCGCAGGTGGGAAAACATGACCTTAGACCGCAGAATGTCTATCAAAAAGAAAATCCGAAATAAGCAAATTAAAGGTGTATTTGACTGAAATTATGGGAGATATGAAAACTTCTCCTAGATCGCTTTTCCTGTTCTGCAGGGATCGATGAAATTGTTTGCATTTTTGAAAATGACTGATTTTTTCTTAGCCCACCATCAATATCAAATAATACTGCACACATGAAGGCAAATAGTTCAATGACTTAATAGATGATGTTCTTTTGTCGATGTCAATTGCTATTGCTTTGAGAAGATAACTAATCTATTTCAAAAAGTCGAATGAGGTGACATGGCAGCTTTTCATTTTCTGCCTTTTATCGATTCCTGGTCACAGTGATGAAAGTAACTCAATCCATGACGGTCATTCAGTGAATAAAATGATCCACCACAATCATTGACTACTTTTATTATCTAGCCAAACCAAAGCAGCATGAGGCATAGATTGCTGGTGTCAAGTCAAAGTGGTCTTCGTGCTAACTGATCTCCAAAATCACCTTGACTAAGCTGACCAAGGGAAAGCCACAAAATGATTTTCAATGAAGTGCAACATCAGAAACGATTTCAGCAACATCCAAAAAAAAGGTTTGTCAAAATTATAGCCGAAAATATTATAAAAATTATAGCACCATTCTGATCTCCAAAATCATCTTGACTAAGCTGACTAAGGGAAAGCTACAATGAAATTCTTAACAGAAACGATTTCATCAACATCGAAAATGTAGGTTTCTGTCAAAACTTTATCCGAAACTCATAGACTGATGGTTTGAAAGTAGGCCTAATTCCATAAACTGTACAGGGTACAAAGCTTTCAGGGTACCCGCGGGTCTGGTAAAAGTGTGGAGAAGCATAATTTAAAGAAAATGTCTGGGTTGTCTGGAAAAAGTCTGGAAATTCTGGGACTTCCGGAAAGATATTGAATAAATAAGTCTGGAAATTTTGAAGCTTCACATTGCCACAGTCGAATTCTGTGAGTTCATTGCTGCAAGCTACGCATGTATTGCTTTCCTTGCGCTTCTCTTGTTTTCAAATGGTTTTTGCTAGTATTTAAAGATAGTTGAGTGACCATTTGAGATAAGACAAGCTTTAGGAAAGCAATATAGCACAGTTTATCTCAATGAAAGCACATAATGCAGTTGGAACTATATGTGCGAAACTTTAATGCAGTGAGAATATTGAAAGAACCGTATTTGCTAAAACTCGATGTGAACAAAATCGTAATTGGGAAAATATTTTAGTAAACAGGGTCATATATTTAATGAATGCGACATTATGAGGGAGAAGCGCAACTTGATTTAGGAAGCTTTCTGGTCAATGACGTAAGACGTTAAGAAGAGTTGTAAATCTTGATAACGAGGAGAGTTGTATCAGCGATTGTACCGTCCATTCCTTTTTCATTATTTGGCTGTCTAAGTCTGAAAAGCGAGAAGCGATGTGAGAGTCAATTTTCCCCACAGTAAATGTTTGACTGAGAAGTATCAGTTCAGTTCGTTGATCAGTTTCATGAACTGAAAAACATAAGTTCACTTCATAAAATGCAATAAATTCATAAATTCATTTCAATGAATGACCAAGAGACTGCGAAAGCGATTTCAAAATGCCATCAAGAACTCTTTTGGTATATAACAGTAACATTCTGTTTTATAATCGAGGAACAATTGGTTCAAAAATAATTCTGTTATTATTAAGCTTAGTTAGATCTATATGAAATAACCAAATTTTTGGCTGCCCATCCTGCATCAGGTAGTAAATCCTATGTAAAAATTCGTTGGCATCCAAGTCGAATGTATTCATTGAAGACTCATCTAGCTACTATATATGTAAGATAACCTTGTGGTATGAAATTTTACATAGTGGTACTAGTCTTGATTTCATGCGATGAAATTGATTTAGACTCAAACAGAATTTGGTGAACATCAAAAAACGTAATTCTACGATGAAATAGCTGTTATGGTATGGTCACGAAATATACCAAAAGTTACTGCCATTTCTTTCGAAATCATTGCCACATGGACTTTTGAACCAGTATTGGTGGGAAGCTAGGTGAGAAACAACTCATGAGTTTAACCTTAATATCATGAAGTCGGCTAGCTAATTATGAATACACGGAAATTGGGCTTGTAGCTATGCGGTCTAACTCATGAGATTTGATGGATTTTTCGTCAAAATTAGAATGCGGAATTTTTTTGCAGCTGCGGAGGAAATATCAAAAAATGGAATGGGAACACTGATCCTGCATGACATGCCAATGCGCTGCCGAATTTTTTAGCACATCCCTCGCTATTTATCGTGATTACAAGATAGGTGAACTTGTGGACTGCTTCGATTGCACTGCTGTCGGTCGAAAGCTCTGCTTTTTGACTTGTCTCCACTATCACTAATCCCTTCGTTTTATCGGTGTTGATCTTGCGGCCACATCTTCATGCATCTGAAGAAACGAAGTTTAGGCTATTCTCCACCTCATACAAGCTTTCATCCGAAAGTGTTATATCATCGGCAAGGCTTCCCTCCTATCATCCCTGAATTGACATTCTGTCGCATTGTTACAGCAGGTTCCAGGTATACAAATCAAAAAATAACATCACAGGGCATCGCCGTCTAAAACAATCCGTATCTGAGCCAGTTACCATCTTCATTTCCGAGTCTAACTGCAGCTTCGGTACTGTTGTAGTACATGCTCTTCAAGATGTGGATCCAATCTTAGTACCCACTCCGTATGATTTCAGTGCTGCCCGCATGGCATCCTGCCGAAGGATACCGAAAGCCTTAAGGAAATCGATGAAGCAGACCATCAGCAAGGATATGTTGCACAGTGCTGCTCTCTACGGAAGCCCGTTTGTTCTTCTACCAGGAATGGCTTGACAGAAGCTTTCAGGCGTTCTAGGATGATCATTAAGAACACTTTGAACAGGTGATTAGTCAGAGATAAGGTGTGGTGGTTGCTGCAGATGCTTAGATCTCCTTTCTTTGGCAGCTTCACTATAACTGACTTGTTCTATTCATCAGGTACTTTTTCTTCAGACTATGGTTGACTGCATATAATGAGCAGCACTTCTGCCAATTCTGCTCCACCTGCAAGTAGCATCTTTCCTATGATGCCATCTATACCGGGAGCCGTGTGTGGTTTTAGCTTCTCGGTCGCTGTTTCGACCTGACACCCTAGCATTTCGCCATTTCTATCGTCTTCTTGGAGTGCCATGTCTTCAGGTTCCGTCATACTGTGGTGTTATAATCATATGTTCACGCATGCAAGTCTCGGTATTACTCAGTGCATCTCGCTTTGCTCTCTTCGGATGTTTGTAACATGTGTCCATCGCGATCTTAAGCAAATCGTTGCTTCGGTTCCCATTTGGTATTGATATCTCTGATCAGCAGGTATGCTTTGCGTGTCTCTGCTTCTATACACTCTGTTCAATCAGTTGGCATCTCTCCTGCAGCCATATTTCCATATCGGCTCGGAATGATTTCGGTAGCCTCCCCCTTGCAGTCGCTAGTGATGCGCCGTCATGCCAGCAGGTTTCTAAAAGTTCATCTGCATCTTTGGAAAACTCGCATGCTCTGATCGCTTCCTTTATTCGCTTACGTGCATTGCTGTAGGCTGAATGACATTTTGTTAAAAATACTTTATTAGCCTGGCTTCAAATCTTGAAACTGGGAAATTATCTAGGTGTGCTTGAAAGCAAATATGAACTGGTTGTGGTAAAATTGAGCTAGTTGAGTTCCAGTTGATGTTAAAATAATGATTGACAGACATAAGAAGTTAGACTGAATACTGCCATGTCACCTGTAGCGCTGCTTTTTCCCCCGGTAGCCTTGGGCTAGAATGGGGCTACTGCGAGCTCGAGCATGTCGTAAGAGGGGACTAAGAGAGCAAGGTGGTGAAGGAATCCCGTTCCGGTGATGAGCATTCATCAAGTGGGGCAGCAGCACCACCCATTCTTACACTGCCTTCAGGTTCGCCACTCCAAGCAGTTTGATTGCCTATCCATTGGGAACCAGGACTTTGGACCGTCCTTGAATTTCGTTGCGGAATTAGTGGACCTCCCTGGTCAGAGGGAAGTATTGTTCTTTTTGTTTGATTTCTGGCTACTATTGTTTTTTTATAGGGAGCTCTGCCTGACATGATTTGAGTACTGATCTATCAGATGTGGATGGTATCGAGTGACTGACCACACTCGGCTGGCGGCCAGGCCCATCCTTAGTGCCCGAATAGCAGTGACATGTTCTCGGAGCAAAGTATAACGGTGGGAAGTAAAGGAAACGGGGATTTCTGTATTTTTCTTGATGGTTTCTTCCACTCCTTTTCACCCTCCGTCTGGCAACCAGAGGCTAAATACCCGACGTTAGTCGATCAACTTCTGCAATATCCGTGAAATCCATCCCAACTTGAATGACGTCCATCAACACCTCCAGACCAAGTCACCGTTTATTTCTTTCTGAGACTCAGATAAAGGAACCGTTGGACTCCACTCATGACTTTCCCGGCTATACGTTGTTTTCAAATTTCCACCACAGGGAAGGTATATGTGCTTACATCAAGACTACTCTCTCCCTGTGAATTGCAGGGCGTCAAGTTCCTATTTTTTTCCTATTTTTTCCTATTCTATCATAAAATTCCTATTTTTTCCTATTTTATGACAAAATTCCTACTTTTTCCTATTTTATGACAAAATTCCTATTTTTTCCTATTTTTGTGTAGCTCGTTCTTTATCTTATTCAATATTATGGTCCATGGATAACCATTCAGAAAATAGAGTTGCGTTTTATATTCGGTAACGACAGTTCTCTTTGTGAACAAGAATGGTTCGCGTTCAGCTCTCGATACATGGCTATGATGGTTGCATATATCGAGAGCTAGCCGTGTACCTACATCAGTTCCTTAACTTGACGTGCTACTCATATTTGTGTGACTCATCAGAAAATGGGATTATGGTTTTAAGAAATGGAATTTTTCATATTTCATGTCTTTTTTGCAGTGTGCGATATCGGTTTACATCCTTAATGAGGTAGGATCAGACAGTTTTCCGTTTGTTACCTCGCTTCCAGTCTATCAGATAACTAAAACGCTAGTACTGAACAAAATGACAATTGGAAAAATATGATCGACTCTCTGAACTGATCTCCCATGAACTGATAATGTTTTTCTTCTCGTGTAATTCAATATGCATTTATAATGACTTTTAAAAAATAAACTTGTTATAAAACTATTTGCTTTACTGCTAGTTTTGTTTCATGTTCATCGTTTCGGTTTCACGTCGTTCTCAGTTATTACTGCTTCCTATTTGAGTCAACAGGTGAGGTGCATTGCTTGTCCGGAAACGATATAAATGGACGTACATCCAGTAATTTAAATTCGGTAAAATGGTACGCAGCACTGGATACGGATCTTCAAATACACCTGTTGTCTTAGTAATCAGCTTCCAGACATTACTATGTGGTAAGTTTTGTTCAGTTCATACTTGTTTTATACATGTACATGTACATTAATGTTTGTTTCTTTTTGCAAGTCAAGCCTTTCGGAGAATTACCTGGAATGTTTTGAAAGGGATTTAGATTCTCAGGATATATCGTTCATCACTGTACGCTCGTGTGCTATCTTTAACGAAGCTGAGCCTATTTACGGGAATGACCACAGACAGAACAATGAGAAAGTAGAAGCCCCTCGCCAAATAGAGTGAAGCTCGCACTTAACGGTGATAATGTCACATTTCAGTGAAGGGGAGAATAATCTATGAGACTAAGATGGCGGTAAATCTCCCTTCTCACTCTCTCGCTTAAGTGTAAATCAGTGATGTAAACAAAGATGATTCCTATTTTTTCAGACTGGTTTACGAATTTAGAGCGGCATATTCTTCCGAAGATTTTTTCAGTACCATTAATGAGAATATAATTGACAATCTCCAACTATCTGATTGCCCTGTATTAAATGCTAGGCGCGATGCATGTGAATTAAAATAACGCATGCAGATTTGTACACTTAATGATGATTTGAGTTTGAAGAATATCTTATATCGTAAAATAGATCAATTAACCAGCGTGCCAATAAAGTTTTTTTGTTTATTTCAGGTCTCAACTTGAGCTTTGCAACGTAAGATGCCCTCCGGTAAAACAAAATTCAATGTTACATGGCTCTCTACCTTCGATAGCAACAATCAGAAAAATGGGCGATTGGTGTCGGAAAGGAAAGGATTACAGTCATGGTCATTGTACTCTATGCCAAATCGATATTAAGTGCGATAATTCCGGAAAAGCTCAATTACTCCAGCATGCTAGAAAGAAAAAACACATGGAGTTGTTGAAAAATGTATTGGATACAAAGCAAACAAAACTCTCACTGATGAATACTTCAGCTAGTGCAACTTCGATACCTAGTGATGCGATATCATCAGCTGTAGTATGCTCTAATACTGATAAGTCTACTGTTAGTATGATGACTCTTAAGGGATTCTTCCGATAGTAATCTTAATGCCACTGTTTATTGGTTAGCAGAAGTGGCATGCAAAAATTTGTCGTTACGTTCATGTGACAACAAAGGAAGCTTATTCAAAGCTATGTTCCCTGATAGTGCAGTAGCTGCACAATTCAGCTTAAGTCGCACGAGCGCATCATATATAATAGGAGATGGGTTGTCACCATACTTCACAGGATAATTGTTTCTGACCTAGTGAAATCAAATTACCTTTCTCTATACATTTCGATGAAACATCCACAACTCAAGTAAAAAAACAGATGGATCTAACAATAAGGTACTGGTCGCCGCAGCACAATCAAGTGTGGTGCTCTTTCTACACATCTCTGTTTTTCGGACATGCGGACGGTAATACCGTCGCTTTTAGGATGTATCAAAAAATGTGTGATGATAAATTACCGATACAAAGGTTAGCTACACTTGTACGAGATGGTCCGAACGTTAACAAGACAATCTTCAGAAATCTGAATGAACTGATTTCTCGCGATCATCCTGATTTTCCTGGTCTGATAGATTTGGATTCATGTGCTATTCACACAATACATAACGGCTTTCGGAAAGGAATCAAAGAGTTCGATATTGACATAAGTCAATTTTGCTACGATTTGCATTCTATTTTTAAATACAGCGCTGCCCGTCGTGAAGACTTCAGATCAATACAATTGGAATTTGATTTGGAAACCCACAATTTCTAGCAACATACAGAAGTCCGGTGGCTTAGTATTGGACCGTCTGTTAAAAGAGTCATAGAACAATGGGAAGCGATTGTGCATTTCGTTTCAGACCTTGGGAAGAGCACACAGTCGATGCCAAAAAGCGCCAACTTCGAAAGAGTGCAAGTCATGCTTAGTACCAAAGAGAAATTCTTAACACGAGTTTTCTTGGAATTTTTCGCGAATATCACTCCTATTTTCGAGAATTTGTTGCGTCTGCTGCAAAAGAATAGTCCCATGATTCATATTCTTTATGACCAACTTTGTGAGTTCATTTTGAAACTTCTTCGAAGGTTTATGATACCAGAGGCGATTGGAAACAAATATGGAATTGAGCTCCGATCCATCGATTGTAGAAGTGAATCTTCACAGTTATCAAATGATGAAATTATGATTGGTGATTCCACAAGAAAAGCAATGAGCAATCTCAAACCAGAGCAAAGGACATATGCATTTCATCAAATCCGATTGTTTTTCGGAAGTGCTTCGTCGTATTTAATTGAGAAACTGCTTCTTGGGAATTCGCTACTTAGCCAACTACGATGTGTAAATCCTTTAAAAAAGAAGGATGAAGTAAGTACAGTTTTCATTCAAGAAATAAGCAATGCTTTGCAACCTGAAGTTGACGTGAATGAACTGCTTGACGAATGGAAGCTTTATCAATCTGACAATAATGTGCCGATTTACGACCCAAGTGACAGAATAGAAATGTTTTGGAATGGTATTTTTCAACTAAAAGCAGCTGATGGTAACTTGAAATACAGAGTCCTTCCTAATGTGATAAAATCTGCTTTAGTTTTAGGGCAAACAAACGCTGATAGTGAAAGAAGTCTCTCTATCAACTCCCGCATCGTTACACAAGAAGGACGTCTCTCGGCGAAAAGACCATCGTTGGACTTCATGTTGTAAAAGACGCTGTTAGGTTCTTTGATCCCGATTTTTGTAGACCGGAAGCCATTCCTATATCACAGGAGCTGAAACGGGCAGTACGGTATGCTCATGCAGCATATAAAGAAAACCAAGAACGAGAAAAGGCGGAACATCAACGAAAGAAAGATGAAAATGAAAAATCCGCCGAGTTGCCAGCGAGTGTACAAAGAGAAAAGGAACAGCTGTTACGTAAGAAAATTGCAGTAACGGAAAAAGAAAAGGGTTTACATCAAGAAGAAAATAAGGCTAGAGAAGAATTGAAAGCAGCTGACGAGCTTATGAAAGATGCAACTGCGAAACTGAATAGTGCGGTCGATGGTAAGAAAAGTATTGAAACATTTAGCATGAAAGTAGTTACCATGATGTTTGAAACAGCAAATCAGAAACGGGAAGCAGCAATGAAGCAGTTAGATGAGATAACAAATAAGAAGAGAAAAAATGAAAAGAAAAAGCGCAAACTGCTTGACAAGGCTTTGTCATCTAATAAGATAATGATACTGGAAGATCAGGATGATCAGTGAACGATGTTTAGTTTGAAAACTCGAGTTAACGCATGTCTTATCTATCACTGAAATTGCATTAACGTGCGAACCGGATCAAATAGGGTTGATTGTATCAAACAAATAATCTTGATTCTAATTATGGACAGTTTCCTTCATACATGGCGTCGCGCACTAGCAATGAAAGCGATTGTTTTCTTACATTAATACATGTTCGCAATAAAACGCCTGCTCTCGCTTTTTCAACAATTTCCATTCATGTACATATGATTTATGAGTCCATGTAAACATTTGAAGATTCGATCCACGTGAAAGTATTGTTTTTTGTTTGTTATTCAACTTATCTTGAAAAATTCCTATTATTTCCTATTTTTTTTGCGTGATTCCTATTTTTTCCTATTTTTTAGGCGTTCCTATTTTTTCCTATTTTTTGTCTATTCCTATTAACTTGACGCCCTGGAATTGGCCAATTTTGCGATCTGTAAACCACGATTCCAACCATTTTGGGGGTGCATTAACCATTCTGGTTATGTCAAGAATGTTAGCTCTCTCTACCGTTCTCCTGATGACACGGAGTTAATCCAAAACTTCAATGAGATAAGTCAACTAATCGACAACATCCTTGTTATTACACTCAGGTCGGAAATCATCATTCTCTGCGATTTCGATGTCCACAATGTCCATTGGTTGAGTCATTCACTCAAAGCCTATCATCAGGTAAAGAAGCAGAACAGTTTGTCATCGTCAGCTGTCTCTCTCAGCTGGTTTGTAATCCCACTCGTATTCCTGATTGTTCTACGGGTCATTGTCAGACTCTCGACTTGCTTCTGACGAACATACCCGAACAGTACGCAGTCACTGTCTCTGCGCCTCTCGGCTCGTCTGACCACTGTCAGACTCTGGAGCATGAAATCTTGATGACTCGGAAATCTATTTCTGTGGAAATATGATGAGGATGATTGGGATAATCTCCGTACCTTGTATGGTACTTTTCCTTGGAATGATGCTTGTTTCTCTGATTCTGAAATCTGAAAAAAGTCACTGAAATCATTCTTACGGGTATGGAACCCATTACTTACTTACTTATTCCATTTAACGTCGATTGCTCCATCCATGTTGGGTTCGACGATTCGCTTGTATGGCGGCTCTCCATTTCGCTCGGTCGTTTGCATCTTCGACACGGAGCCCGAGCGCTCGAAGGTCTTCGTTGATGTTATCGCTCCATGTCTTCTTTGGACGTCCAACTGGTCGGCGCCCATCCACTCTCAATTTCCGCACGCGCTTCACCCATTGACATTCGTCCTTTCTTTCTACGTGGCCACACCATCTTAAACGACGTCTTCTTATGGAGTCGCCGATAGGCTCCAGGCACACTCTAGCTCTCAGCTCCTCGTTTGAAATGCGGTCGCGAGAGGAGACTCCGCACATCCAACGGACCATCCGCATTTCGTTCACCTCAAGTCGCCTCAAACATTCAGCTGACAAGGCCCAAGTCTCGCTACCATACAGCATGCTGGTGCGCACACAAGACTTATAGATGACTGCCTTCATTGAGAGTGCAGTTGCTCTAGATGTTAAAAAGGGAGCCATCTCACGAAACCTGCACCAACCGCTTCGGATCCTCGCTCTGACTGCTGCACTTGCACCTCCGCCAGCATCAATGACATCACCAAGGTAACGGAAAGTATTAACTACTTCGTAGCTTTCCTCGTCAACCTTGAGATGATCGCCGTCACCAAAAGATGGAGCTTGATCGGCCCTTACTTCACCTTTACACCGGCGGCACACGAATGTAGCTGCTGCGGATGAAAGGCGGCCCACAATGCCACTGCAACGCTTGTGAGCCCAAAATTGACATATTGTGCACTTGATGGAATTGGAACCGACACCTTTGCGGCAACCTACACATGGATCATGGCCAGAGGGTTCTATCTCGCCCTTGCCAGGGTGTGAAAGCATGACCTTTGTCTTACTGGAGTTGACGATCAAACCTTTACTGTGAAGAACGCCCTTTCAAGATGCCATTTTGCCCGCAAGCTCTTCCTCACTCTCAGCCACCAGGAGTAGATCATCAGCAAAAAGAGCCTCCCAAGGTAGGACATTTCTCTCTCACGCTCTTTGTAACGGCTTCCAGAACACATGCGAATAGAAGAGGGCTCAGGACCGACCCTTGGTGAACGCCTGCACTTACATCGAACTCTCTACTGTCAACAGAATTCCATCTCACTACCGACTTTGCGCCGTCAAATAGAGTCATGATCGCTCTCACCAACCATTCGCAGACCCCGAGATTGCGTAAAGCCCAACTCACAACAGGGCGAGGGACACGATCTAATGCCTTCTCTAGGTCGACAAAAGCCAGATACAGGCTTCTCTTCTTTTCGAGGTACCTTTCTTGGAGTTGACGGACCAAAAATATTGCGTCAGTGGTTCCTCTACCTGGCATGAACCCAAATTGCATTTGATCGATGGTGACCGTTTCACGAATTTTCTGCTCCAACGTGCGCTCGAATATCTTCAATACCTGGTCCATGAGTTTGATGGCCCTACAGGAATTGAAAGATTGAGGATCGCCTTTGCCTTTGAATAGTGGAATGATGACGCTTCTTTGCCAATCAGATGGAATGCATTCTTTCGCAAGGATAACATTAAATAGGTTTGTTAACCAGTCCACTGCGATAGCACCCGAAGCTTCGATCATTTCGATAACGACACCGGAAGGACCTGGAGCTCTTCTTCTGCGGCTTTTCCGCATGGCACTTGTTACATCCGCTTTAGACAACTCATACCTGGACCCTCAGTCAGCATAGCATCCTGAAGGTACTCGAACTGATTCTGAGTATTCAGTAAGGAGCTCATAAAGCTTCGCCACTTTTCACGCAACGTCACCTCATCTGTCAGCAAGTTTCCCTCGTCATCTTTCATGTAGGCAGGAGGAGTGGGGTCCTCCCTCTCGTTCTTCATTTGCCTTGCGACCTTGAATATGGCCTGACCAGAGTAGCGGTGTTCCAGATCTTGCGTCAACTCACACATTTTCATCTGTTGAGCGCTCCAAACCGTTTGCCGTGACTTTCGCCTAGCCTCGTGATAACGTTCGCGATCTGACTCCTGACCTGACCTTCGCCACACGGAATACCAATGCTTCTTCTCCGCAACTGCTCTTTCCACTTCGTCGTTCCACCACCAGGTTTCCCTAGTGCGCGCGGGGCCCTTTGTTTTGCCGCATGTTAATTCAGTTGCCTCGAGCCAAATGGTCTTCATTGCACTCCACTTATACTCCACATTTGTCGCAATCTCCACTTCACTAGCTCTTCTCTTCACCTCGGCTTCAAACCTTTCACGGACGGCCTGATCACGAAGTTTCCATAACTTCAGTCTGGGGACAAACTTCTTCCTTAAGGTTTTGATCTTCTTGATAGAGTAATCGGCGACTACAAGGCTGTGTTGTTGGACGCATTCTTCATTTGGTATTGCCTTCACATTTAGAACTTCCTTCAAATCTCTCTTTCGAACAAGGACGAAGTCTATCTGGCTCTTGTTTCCACCGCTATTATCAGGGATGCAAGACTTCCGGATTTATCCGGATTTCCGGATTTTTGACCAAGATTTCATTGGGTCTCGGGATTCGTTGAAAAATGCCATAAAAATTAAGGGGGTAACCCCTAGGCCTATACTTTCTCAGACGCAGGTATGAACATGATTTCAGTTAAAATGTGCAGCGTACATGTACGTATGCCGGTATAGTCACCTCTGAAGATATTATCTTGTCACTTCAAATGCTGAGGTGTGAAGGTATGAGACATCTACCGGTACTCGTGTCGGTCATAATAAATTTCAATATGTTTTTATGTTTTTAAACAACATATATTTCGGCGTCTACATGTGTCATTCATAAACAGCTGTATAAGAAGTACTGTCATGGAAGGATGGATGTCTAACTTAGAATTTTCTTTCAGTGTTGAGTTGATCTTGAACGCTCGAATCTACTACCTATTCGATGAGATGGTTTCTGACGCTCACTACTACAACTGTGTAGTTCTTCGTGTCATCCGCATAAGCCCTTATTTTTTCTGTTGGTTTCCTATGATCAATGGCTTCTAGTTTCTATGTGATTGTTTCATGCTTGGATGCAAAATTGATGCAGCTTATTCAGAAATGGGATTTATTGCGAAAGGAACCTGTTTCATGACGAAATATCTTCGTCACAAGATGTGGTGTTCACATGTCATGAAGTTTTACATATGATTTCTGCAATGTTCAAGTTGATGCACTTAGGCAGATTCTACATTCATTCATTCTGCATTTATTAGATTTTGGTGTGTGTTTTTTATCTATAGGCCTAGACATAGGCTGATTATTGATTGTCCAAAGTCAGTGTGCCTCTGTATGAGAGTCGTATTCATTTAATTTCGTTGCTCGAACAAGCGTCGAATAATATCAGGAGTCACTGATATCTTAAAGATAAATTTCCATGTTAAATCATGCTGAATAATGAGGTTAAGCTAGAACCACTAATAATTTTCGCTGCGAAAATATTATATTATCATTTATTAAAATTGAGTCATTCATTATGGATAGGCCTAACCGTGTGTTTGTAAGCCCATTCTTCGAGAACAGCCTTTTCAACTTACATAAATTGTTAATTCAAAGCAGAAAAAACGTATGCGTTTAAATGCATGATATCAGCAATATACGAAATCATATCGGAATTTCTTGTTTTCATCACGCGTTTGCTTTGTTTCTCTTTGTTACTGGATACTTCCTCCCACACTTGTGCACGCTGCACAACAGTGGGGTAAGTTGTTCTGAGTTTACATGTACATCTTATAAACTTATGGTGCATGTACACACACAATTTTCAGGTGACAACGAAAAGAAGGACAAAAGTTACTGAAATTATTGCGACCTTTTGTTTTACAAGTTTACGTGTCATTGGAGCAGGGTGTTCGTTTGGTCAGAATGCACAGTTTTTTTATACATGTATGTGCGGAATGACAGGGACCATGGCTGGGCCACCTTTATCTAAATCATTGAAATTTTTAAGTTAGTAGTAAGTAAAAGGCGCATCCTAGCTCATTTTCCGGATTTTTCATCAATTTGCACTTGCATCCCTGTATTATACGTAATAAGGTGGTTCTCCAGTTTCGCGAAGAAAGTGTTGCATATAGCCAGATCAAACATGTCACCCTCTCCGTCGTTATTTCGAACTCCGTATCCTCTGCCTCCATGCACTCCTTCATAGCCATCGCTTTGACGACCCACGTGACCATTTAAGTCACCACATAGGATAATGGATTCGGCTGTGTTGACACTTCGCATTGCATCGTGCACTGATTTCCAGAAATCTTCCTTTTCGTCAGCTTTTCTTCCTGTTTGAGGGGCATAACCGCTAACAATAGTGAAGGGACGGCGGTTAATTAGCAGCTTCAACACCATTATCCTGCTGCTGATGCGATGCACGCATGCTACAGTTTCGATTAATTTTTCAGCTATCAACACGCCCACTCCAGCAGTCCCATCTTCGCCACCGCTCCAAAAGAACTTGAACCTTGAACCACTCGGACCAAGCCATTTTGCACTTTTCCCTCTCCACCTCGTTTCTTGGACGCAGCAAATATCCACGCGTCTCCGTCTTAACACCTCAATCAACTCGCCAGTTCTTCCGGACAAGGAACCAATGTTCCATGTTCCCACTCTGAGTTTGTCAACCATCTCACCTCTGCGTAACGCATCAGGCAGCGTGCAGTCATTAACCGCTACGCATGAGGTCCCGTCTCCCACCATTCTTTTTTCGTAGGCTGCTGGAGACGCCCACGGGGTGCACTGGGCTGCACCCTGCCTATTTCATTTATTGCCATTTCCATACAAGCATTAAAGCAGTATTTTATGGCCGGATGCCCTTCCTGACGCCAACCCTTTCTGTCTGGGTGGGACCCATCCAAAATCTACCAAGGCAGTAGAGGATTTGATTAGGCAGAGTTACCTTCTCTGCAAAGTGTGGGTACCAAAAAAGTTTCGATGGCATTTCCTCCATCAGGGTTCCACTACCCTCCCGGATTGTCCGGGTAAAGCCAGGTTTTTGAAGCCGCCCAGCACTCGGCAGTGGTTGATTTAGTTACTACCGGCAGGAATGATGGCAGTATCCGGGGAGCACGACCTACAAGCGCCACCAAGTAGGTAGTTCAAAAGGGGGTCGGAACCTGGACCTAGTGAACTCGTGGACGTACAACCAATGCCCCCCATATTCCACATTTTTCGAAGAGCATGAAGTTGTAGGATCCGAAGTGGTTCGGAAGTGAAACTTGTAACTCTTTGGCAAACAAAAACAAGGCTTTAAAATTCGGGAAAGAAATCCAACCCCAGGAACTCGATCTGAGTACGCTCGCCTTCGTAATGCTTGTAAGTCCACCATTACCAATGCCAAAGACTCAATAATCAGTGAAATTGCCGAGAAGCTCTTTGAGTTCCCAAGCTATGATCGTCGATTCTGGTCATCAGATTCTTTGCTTCCACTTCTAAAATTCTCTAGCGGTAAAATCTGTTCAACACCCCTAGAGAAAGCTGATGCCTTTGCTTAATTTTTGCCAGTAGTTCATGGATTAACACTCCAAGCTGTGACCCATCACCACTTGATCATAAGGCCTTCATGCATAGAATGAGTATCACTACTAGACAGTTCCGTCATGCCCTACAGAACTTGGATACGAATAAATCTGTCGGCCCTGATGGCATTCCGGCGTTTGTTTATAAGGAAATGTGCTCCAGAACTAGCACCCGTCTTGCAGAAGCTGTTCTCTTTATCAATTACCACGGGTGTTTCCCATCTGTTTGGAAACATTCTCATATTGTTCCTACTCATATAGTGGTGACTGTGCTTCTATTAATAACTATCGTCCCATAATGATAACTTCCATCAGTTCTAAAGTTTTTGAAGGTCTCGTGAATACTCACATATTGAAGCACATTGAAACCAGAAATCTTCTGAGTGACCATCAATACGGTCTCCGCAAAGCTCGTTCCACAAGGTACTTACTTCAGGCCTCCCACTCAACCTAAAAAACCCAAATTTTTCAAATTTCAGTGAAAAAACCTAAAAATGGCCTAAATTTCTATAAGAAACCTAAAAAACCTAAATAAATTAAATATATGTTTTCTGATGATGAACTTTATTTCAGTGACCACACCTCAATTTATCCTCCATCGCATGTATATGTTCTCTACAGAAAAATCACCTTTTACAACTTATTTCAAGGAAATCCATTATCCATTAAAAGGTATGCAATTGTTCGTCCGGTTTGTTAATTTTATTCGACAATTGCCGATGTGAGAATTCGTTCTAAGGATACCCAAGTTATCAAACAATTGGATAATGGTCTTGATATGCTAAGTGAGAAATGTCAAAAATGTGCATCCTAAAGTGGAGAAAAACATCGAGTGACTTGTGAATATATTTGATTTGATTGATCAATATTCGAATTCTACAAGCGGACAAAAATTGAATAGAACTGTTTATGGATTCATGTGACTTTTTTGTTTGGTTTAACGTTCAATCTGTTACAGCTTTTTTTCAAGGAATGTATTTATGGGGGTCAACCTTCTTGACAGAAATGTAATTTTACTGATTTTTCTTATTTGCTTTTGTACTCGTATATCTGTTACTTTGAGAATAAACGCTCGTGCAATAGACATATGTTGAATTCAGACCTTTTTTATTTATATCAATGTACATTATGATATACTTGTACTCAGAATATAAGGTGATAACAGCCAGGGATGCGAATTATAGAGCCACCAAATCAATGTAAATGTACAAAAATGTATATGAAACTACGACTTCAATCATTAAGGTCCTCCTATTTTTCGACTTCGAGGTAATTTACATCGACTTACATCGACATCCACTGCTACTCATTTTTATATTTTTGGTAGCTGATCTTCCATATTCATCTATTTCCATTTCCCTGAGAGTGTATTTTGATATTATGATTTATAATTTTCATTGATCATTTTTTAGTTTAACGAATCTGCGATGTGATCTGAGAGCGTAAAAATTTATCGAATGATGTTGATAATTAATTGCTTCAGAACATGTACATGGGCAATTCCGCGGTAAAAACGACACGGAGGGCAAATTTTAAAACGCATTATTTTCTCTCAGTGACTTGTGTTTTCTTGAAAGGATATCCGAAGCCATTAGGAATCACAAAATTTATCGCTTAGACACACTTCTTCTACTAATAAATTCAATTTTGGAATATCTTGCTATTTTTAAGATATTAAAAATACAATCCCTTTGAATTTTCGAAACAATGTAGGCAGTGTTAGAAATGGAATTCCAAGTAGTCTATACTGCGTTATATTATTATTGATACTCCTTTGTCGAAGCTCAAACAATATTTTTTGTCAAGGACATAATTTCTTCCAATTTTTTGACACGAGTTTGAATCTTAGTATAAATGTTCGTTCGTGACCAGATATCTACTATTTTTCTATCTTCTACTAGATCAATTTTATCTAGCACAAATTTATGCATATGTAAATGATGCCCTAGGCTACCGTGACTTTCGACTGAAATTTGATTATGAGGGATTAATATTTACGACCGTAGGAAGAAAAGAGATGAGTGTTCGTTCGTGACTGTGCATTATGTTCGGTCGTGACTGTGGTATTATTTTCGTTCGCGACATGACCACAACTTCACAATTATCCCATCCCGCAAACTTGAACTAGGAATAAGTTATGAAAACACCTTTCAGTTAACAAAGAGGATAATATATCAATTCAGGAGAGCTTAAAAAATATTGAATAGGCCTATATGCAACAGGAAAATATAAAATGTTTCATGGTCACTTCGGAGGAGATGAAAAAATATACCGATCACGACTGTCTATTGTGTATTCTACTTCCACTGGTCGAATGTCAGATTTCTGTACCCATGCAACATCACTTGTATCAGAAATCATGTAGATTGATTGCGAGCATTCCTTGAGAAACTGCACCTCATAATCATTGTCAGCTAGAGATTGGATGATTCCGATGAAGTTCTTGGTGGTGCCACGACTTGTGCTGACACTAGCGATGACCATATCACCGACACGAACCTCGTTGATAATGGATGGAGGATCACAATCTGCGTAGACGATTGAGAATGGCCGTCGAACTAGTTGCTGATTGTCTTTGGCTATCCACTGATGATCCGTCTGAACACCGGTCATCTTTGGCGCGTTCTCAATAACATTCTGTAACTGGTGAAAAGTACAATCAATGTCACCGGACGACACGACCGTGCCTACAATTTTACTGTTGCACTCGTTGAGACAGGTAACGAACTGTTGAGCACTCTGCACCTGTTAACGTCTCGAGCGAACACAGTCCCAAACCATCCGTTTTGCAGAACCTCCGACTCCGTCTTGAAATATCATGGGAATCCCTGGACTGCTAAAAATAGAATTACTCGTCAGTCAAGAGAATTTCTTGGAAACTTTGAGAATAACTTACAAGCAGCTAGGACATTGAAGTGCGTCAAAATTGTACCTAGCCATGAGTTGTGTCTTTGTAAATTTGTGCCAGTATGACTAACTTTCGTGAATGAACTTGTATGCCAAAAAAACGACGAATGCCAATAGATGTTCGATGCCCGACACGAAGCATATGTTCCGAAATGATTTTTTAACTTTATCTTTATACAAAGGAATGCATGGAGCGCGTTTGTGACTGATTTCTTTTTTCGAATATGTTTTCTGATGAAGTTGGACAAAATGTTAGTTCGTGACTGTTCGTTCGTGACCGCACTTCTCGAAACTTATGAACTGCTAGTAATCAAACGTTTCTAGATTTCTTTTCAGCATTTAAGTTGATCAAATAGAATACTAGTCTATTCAATCAGAGCAAATTTCGTGATGAAGAATCCAGAGCTTTGGAGGTTATTAACGTTTACATTTTTTTCGAAAAAGTCGTGTCGTTCTGTGTTCGTTTGTGACCACTCAAACTATTGTATTTTTAACCATCAAATACACATTTTTTCATCAGTTTGGCTAGTGTTTCATAAACAGTGAATATTGCAGCCAATTCAAATAAAGTATGATTATCACCGGTTCAACTGGTTAGGAATGACAATCAGAAATGTAACAATAAATCCTGCAAAGTTCGTTCGTGACTGCGTGGAATTGCCCACATATGTAATGCCTAGATCCATTATCAGTTGGTCTTACAGATCTTAACTTATAATTTGTCTATCAAATTACCCCTTTTTCCGAGGCTCTGCACCCCTGGCTTTTATGTATGCATTTCATATTCCGGAAAGTTCTCCTTGTCGTAAGCCGGTTACTTATCATTTGTAAGTTATTTTAACTTAAATAAAATAAAAATTGTCATTGTACACTGATTATCATGTTTCACCGGCAACATTTTACATGTACTGCAATTACTATCTGTGACTAATTTTGCATTCAGTCACAGTCGATTGTGATTTTAAAAACACAAATTCACAAGACTTTCAAGGACTTAAATAAAGCATTTGACTACTTGAAATCCTAACACCTACCTTGATTGTCTGAAGTCTGAACTTCAAATCAGCTCTTCATTTAGTATTCTAAATTTTGCTTATCTTGTGACACGAAGCTGCTTAGGCCGCTATACCATATTAGGATGAGTTCTAAATCTTAGTTGAGGATAAATACAACACTTTATGAAACGGAGAACCTTCATTATTGCATTAATTGTGAGAATGATCGTGATTTGTCATTATTAAATTAAATTGCCTTAATTTTTACTTAATGTTTTCTTTATTTTCTTTCAGGTCATAAATGTCTGAGAGCAAGCATAGTACTACTTCTTATTGCACATCATGGGAGAATGATTTCGACTTCATCAAACCAGCTTCTGATAAATACTCTGCATTATGTACATTTTGTAACAAAATTATCAAGATTGATAAATCCGGTATTGCACAAATTAAGATTCATGCCAGAGGTGACAAACACAAAGCTGCCGCTAATGTGTTTTCTGGAAGGAAAAGACAACAAACTTTTACCATGAGTGGTAAAGGTACAATTCAATTGCCGAATACGATACTGCTCACTGAGGAAAACAAGGTTCTGAGAGCAGAAATATTGCAAGCTTTAAAATATATCAATTGTAACTATTCCTTCTCGAGTGCCACTGAGGATACAGAAATATTGAGAGAACAATTTCCAGATTCAAAAATTGTTAAAAGCTGCCAGATGAGTGAAACGAAGATGAAGTATGTCATCCAGTTTGGGATATCACCTCATATACGAGAGGAAAATATTCGAGATTTGAGAAACAGTCCGTATAGTTTCAAATTTGACGAAACTACAACATCACAGGTCAAGAAACAGTACGATGGATATGCCCAATTCTGGTCCGAAAAAAAAACAATATAGTTTGTGTATTGTGGTTCACTGTTTACCGGTCATTGTACCAGTGAACAACTCTTGGAGCATTTCTTCAAGTTGATAGATCAAATGCAGTTGAGTTCCCATTTGCTGATTCACATCGGTATGGATGGTCCAAATGTGAACAAAGCATTCCAGGACATGCTTAAGGGACATTGTGGAAATAAGCAGACAACTATTGTAGACATTGGTACATGTACTTTACATAAAGTACATAATGCTTTTCGTCAAGGTTTGACTGTTTTGGGTTTTGACATAGACAAACTCGTAATAGAAATTTCGTCTTACTTCAAATTGTCCGCTGCTCGTCGTGAAGACTATGAAATGATGGAGACATTCACTGATATAACCCCACGAGTTGCGTTGCGACACGTTACCTCAAGATGGCTGTCTCTTCGGAAGGTGTGTTTGCGAATACTTGAACAGTATCCAAATTTAAAGCAATATTTTCTTGTTTATCTCCCAGAGCAAAAATCCTTCAAAAGAGAGATTGAAAACACGCCTCGATACCAAAGGATTGTTAAAGTTCTGACCGATCCGATCGCACAAGTCTACATCAGCTTCGTAGCATATGCTGCAACGGATTTTGAGAGGTATCTCACAGCGCATCAAACAAGTGAGCCAATGATACACAATATGCACGATAACATGATCAAACTGATGAGCAACGTCACCCAGAAATTCATGAAGGCGTCTCATGTTAATAGCAAATCAGACTTCTTCTCCATGAATTTCTCGAAACATCTTAAACATCTCAACAAAGTTGACATAGGAACACGAGCTTTGGTTTTGCTGTGCGAGAATAATGTATCTGAAAAGGAAAAACATGATGTCCAATCGAATTGTTTGAAGTTTTTTGTGAAAGCTGCAGGTTACTTGCGAGCCCATAACAAACGAGATTATCAAAGATGCCCGAGCTTTACACTCACACAATCGCTTAGAATCTTGGTCGCTAAAAGCAATTTCTAAGCTGGCACTCACAATTGCACCAAGTATGTCCAAAGAAATGCATAGGGTATTTTCCGTGAATGAAAACTTGACCAATGAAGACATATGCGATATTATTCGATGTCAGTGGCGTGAATATCAAACTGAGGATATCCCCAAAGAATGGCACAGAACTTCAATGACGGACAAGCATCAAAGTAGAAGAAACCAGCATTCCTATTGGAAAGAGGTAGAAACTCAATGGTGCGAAATTGACAAAAAGGATGAAAATGAAACCCTTGTACCAATTGATGAGTACTGGGCTTGCGTCTTCCAGATTCAAAATGAAAATGGTCGGGCAAAATTTCCTCAATTGGCTGCTTTGGTTAAATGTGTTCTGTCATTGTCACATGGAAATTCCGGTCCAGAGAAAGGTTTTTCTCGAAACAAAGCTATCTTGCAGGCTCATGGTTCGTCGCTTAATGAGGATACGCTCGTTGCATTGAGAAATGTTCGTGACAAACTGATCGTTTCAGGGAAGGTCACAAAATTTATCATAACAAACGAATTACTGCAATCTGTTAAAAATTCAAGACAGCGATATCACAATGATCTTGAATCCAAACGAAGATTAGCGGAAGCTGAATCACAACAGAGTACACTAAATAAAGATAAGAACAAAATTGAACGACAAAAGAAAAGTGGATTATCTGAGATAGATGAGAGAATTATGAGTAAGGAGGAAGGAATTCGAGTGGCAGATGAGGTCATGTCAGACGGAACAAGAAGTTACAAGCTGCATTAAGCGCAAAGCCTCTGAGCTCCCAAGAATTGCAAGCTGCAAGCTCCCAGATTGAAATGGGAGCTGAGAGAAAAAGAAAGCTTCAGCAGGCCTGCAGGAGATAGGTCTTCTAAAGAAACAAAGACTAGAATTAGACAAGCAGTAGTGATGAATTATGTAAGTGTACTCCCTTCCTGTAATTACTCATATGTTTTCGAACACTTCAAGTTTTTGGATTTACATTCCGTTTCTACCTATTTGTTTTCACAAGACTGAAGGTTAGATTTTTTCTAATAATCGTTTATATTAGAGTTAATTTGTATTATAAAAAGAATAATAGAACTCGTTATGGTTTTCTATTCTTGACTGACGTTCTGAATTGATTGCGCGAACATTTTAAACAATTATATGCCTAAGAATCATAATACGAGCGTACAATGCTTGTGTTCGAATACATAGAGTATTACATTTGTAACTCATGCGTTATACTCGTTTGATTGATTGAGCATATTGTTAATAATCTATACTTTGTTAAGTTTATAAGTTTGTGTTTTTAATATGAAAATTTATCATTTTGATTCCTATTTTTGAGAAGGAGAATATATTTTTATTGATGAACAGTCAGATTTTTTGCTATTTCAATGTACTATCCCTACAAATTCATATTTATAAAACCTGAAAAAACCTAAAAAAATTTTTTTTCCAAGGCGTGGGAGGCCTGTTACTTGCTTACGTTACCCACGTTTGGGCTCAGGTTCTCGAACCTTTCGTTGAATCAATAATTATTGCTCTGGATGTTTCAAAGGTTTTGATCATGTTTGGCACGTCGAGCTGATATCTAAACTTCATAGTTTCGGTTTTTGTCGTGAGCTTGTGTCTTGGGTTTCAAGTTTCCGTTCTGATCGTACGTTAGCTGTGCGTGTCGATGGCGTTACTTCTGACTCACAGAGTCAATGCTAGTGTTCCACAAGGATGTCTCTTAAGCCCAACTCTCTTTTTAATTTTCATCCATGACTTGTTGTCCAATCTTTCTTCCCGGGTACACTGTTACGCTGATGATGCCACTATTCATTGTTCATCATTCTTTCGAAATCAGGCAGAGAGTAGAACGAGCATTTCTCCAAGTCGTCGGGATATGTACGAACGTCTTTCGGAAGACATTGATAGAATTTAGCAATGGGGCTATGACAACCTTATAGATTTCAACGCATCTAATGCGCAACATCTCACAATCTCCACTAAGAAATCTCAGGAGTTTCTGTCTGTTACTATGGTCTGTAATGCCTTAGTAAATAGCTCCTCTGTATCGATTCTTGGTCTTTGTATCTCATTGTATCTCGCGTGGAATGACCACATTAACGCTATTGCCAAAAGAGCTTCTCAATAACTTGGTTATCTTTTTCGTGCCAGAGCATTCTTCTCCTCCAGAGATCTGTCCTCCTGAGACTTCTACACAAAGCTCAGGTCAGACCTCTGATGGAGTATTGCTCTTATATCTGGGATGGTGCCCCTGCTACCAGCTTGAAAATCCTCGACAAAGTTCAAGCGAGGGCAATTCGGCTTATTACTGTTGTCAAGCGAACCTCTCATCTCCAACCACTGTCTCATTGTCGAGCGGTTGCCAGCTGAAGTCTTATATACCCACCACTTTTTTGGAGCTTGTTCCTCAGAACTTTCGGGTTGTGTTCCTCCTACACTCACGTATACTGCTAACAGAGTCTCCAGGCAGACTACATCAGCGCATCCCTACTGTAGTTGTGCCTACTTGTAGAACTGCCATAGGCAAACAGTCCGTCTTCATGCGCACTGCTCGACTGTAGAATGCACTTCCGTCAACTTGCTTTCCAGTATTGTATGACCTGCAAAAGTTCAAACAGGCGATTAACAAGCAGTGACTTACTAACGTTCAAAGTTTTGCTTTGTATGCTTCAAATCTTACATGTTATCTTAACTTTGTCTTGTTAGCAGCTATATCTGGTCTTTATCTTTCGCATTTTACTTTGTTTGTTGTCTATGTTTGTAGTTGATTTAGTTAATCCTTTTATATGATTGAGAGATATTTTTGTTATACGGATATCTGAGCAGTTATATGAGTCAGTTCACTTTATTATCTTTATTTTTGACAAGCTGTCTGTAGTTAAGGTTCCCAAACTTCCTCACAGCTAGGACCTTCGGGGTATAGGCTCCGGCCTTTCCTAGTCTGTTTCCTGAGAAAAAACCCCATCGATGGGTTGACATGGCAGTTTTTAAACTTTTTTTGAGATTTAAATTAGGTCAAGAAATCCTCTTGCAGAATTTTTTCCGATATAGAAAAGTTGGGAAATACGCTGTTTAGCATGGGTGAAGCACTGTTTTTTAAATTTGGTTTCATTATTTGGATGCAATGGATGATTGTCAAAATGCTGCCATGTCACCCCATTCTCCCCTAGCCTACAGCATACATGTTTATACTGAGTTCATAGTTGAATGTTCACAGATCTTGAGACACAAATAATCTTCTTTTAGAGTCTCAGATTGTCGCTCCGGGATCCGAAACCTTGATTCTTTTGGTACTTCGTTCAGAGGTCTTCACTTTCTCTTAGGAATTAATCAGACGTGTTAGGTTTTATAGGGATAATCGGGTGACATGGCAACAATTATGATCATCATTCATCGCATCCAAATAATGAAAACAAATTTTAAGAAGCATTGTTTCACCCATGCTATACAGCGTATTTCCCAACTTTTTTATAGTGGACAAAATTCCTCAAGAGGATTTCTTGACCATCTAATTTGAATCTCAAAAAAAGTTCAAAAACTGCCTCGTCACCCCATCGATGGGGTGACATGGCAGTATTCAGTCTAACTTCTTATGTCTGTCAATCATTATTTTAACATCAACTGGAACTCAACTAGCTCAATTTTACCACAATCAGTTCATATTTGCTTTCAAGCACACCTAGATAATTTCCCAGTTTCTCAAGATTTGAAGCCAGGCTAATAAAGTATTTTTAACAAAATGTCATTCAGCCTACAGCAATGCACGTAAGCGAATAAAGGAAGCGATCAGAGCGTGTGCGCATCTCTTGCGTCTTCAAGGGGGGATGGGGAGAGGCTACCGTGCTCAAGTCCCCCTACCCCACTAGAATGAGACAATTTTCAACCGTCATGCATTTTTGACAGTCTAAGTGAGTTTATTGCCGTTGTGTTTTCGTGAACCTTTCGAGAATTTCGAGTGAATCCCACGTGAAGGCACGAGCTCTCCCCACCCCCACCCCTTCGAGAAATTTTTTGGAAGGCACTAGAGTTGCAGAAAAACGTTTTTTATCGATCATATTTTAAGTATGTTTTCAATAAATTTTAAAAAAGTTTTTTTGTTTTTTTATATATGACGAGATTTGCGGTGGTACTTAAGGTAAATTAAATTAGAATCTTCCCTAATAGACGTAGTGAATTAAATGAAGTCATAATATAATACTATTAAGCCAAAAAAATTGGGAAACCTATTGGTTAGAATGCTTAATAATAGCAAGTCAAGTTAGATTATCACTGAAAGTGGTAGTAGTTTATTATTTATTTCGGAATGCTTGTCATTTCCTTTCAATTCATTTCAATGCACACGTTCACCTTAGAAGTAATAAATAATTTAGTCAGATTGAACTACATAGAAGAAAGTGCGAAATGACATTTGAAATATATACTGCTAGTGTGTCGTACAAGAAAACAAATGTTGACAAAACAACTATATTGGATGGATGCAAATTACAGTAAAAACAGTGTCTGATGATTATGGATATTCATTCAACGCACGTCGCTCACTCAGCACACAAAGCATCAATGAAAACACACAAGCGTCAATTTCATCATAGGAATCAAATAAGAAGCAATTATTTACAAACGTGTATTTTGGAAGTCTGCTGTCACACGCAAGTCTTCATAAGTTTAGTAACCTCAACTACACGTCAATTTGACCGCAACTCCACGTCAATTCTGCCACGGTGGATGCGATAATCGCTGTAATTATGCTATGTATATTAACTATGTATCGAGTAAACTATACTCGCTCTACTAGCATTACGAAAGTGCATTTGTCAAAAGATGACATTTCATATTACTGGCATTTCATGCGCAATTATTCATGCACAGTAGGGATTACATCGTCTCAAAATGGTGGGTTGTGTATCGAAAAAGACTCCTTTTACAGGTAACCACATTTGAAGTATCACATTTTAAATGTCGCAACCTTAGAAGGCACACTTTCCAATAGGTATTCATGAGAAATCTGATCCAGTTTAAAATGATCTCTTTACAAATTGATCCTGAATCTAAGTTTTGCCAAAGCTGTCCGAGGGTAAGCCACAAACCGGAATGGAGCTATAATTTTTATAATATTTTCGGCTATAATTTTGACAAACCTTTTTTTGGATGTTGCTGAAATCGTTTCTGATGTTGCACTTCATTGAAAATCATTTTGTGGCTTTCCCTTGGTCAGCTTAGTCAAGATGATTTTGGAGATCAGTTAGCACGAAGACCACTTTGACTTGACACCAGCAATCTATGCCTCATGCTGCTTTGGTTTGGCTAGATAATAAAAGTAGTCAATGATTGTGGTGGATCATTTTATTCACTGAATGACCGTCATGGATTGAGTTACTTTCATCACTGTGACCAGGAATCGATAAAAGGCAGAAAATGAAAAGCTGCCATGTCACCTCATTCGACTTTTTGAAATAGATTAGTTATCTTCTCAAAGCAATAGCAATTGACATCGACAAAAGAACATCATCTATTAAGTCATTGAACTATTTGCCTTCATGTGTGCAGTATTATTTGATATTGATGGTGGGCTAAGAAAAAATCAGTCATTTTCAAAAATGCAAACAATTTCATCGATCCCTGCAGAACAGGAAAAGCGATCTAGGAGAAGTTTTCATATCTCCCATAATTTTAGTCAAATACACCTTTAATTTGCTTATTTCGGATTTTCTTTCTAATGGACAGATTCTGCGGCAGAAGGTCACTGCCATGTCACCCCATTCTCCCTACTAGGCTTAGCATGACTTAGGAATGTTTCAGGTGCGTTGAGAGTAGTTTAATTATTGATCATTTGGTTGATGTGTTCAAATGGGATGTTTTCTGTTATGGCCGTGCGTGCTTGCTACTTTCTGTGTTGTGTGCAAATGGGTCTAGACTACAAAGATGATGTGGGATATTGCTTCGCGTTCTGAGCTAGTACGGTTTTGATCAGGATATATTTTATGTATAAAGTTGCTGTGGCGTCCGTGTCCTGCCCAGATTTGCGTAAGAGTATGTGGGATATTGGAGGAAGTTGCTTGTATGAATTGAACTCAGATGAGAATTTTGTCTTATGGAAGCACTTGTATTTTGCCGCTTTAATGATGGAAGTGATGCCGTCGGTTTTTGATCGTAGATTATCTTTAAATGGTCTATTATTGGGGTTAGTTGAGCTAAATTTACAGTGTAAGATGTGCCGCTAGATCCAAAGCTTCATTAATGTATATGTTCCATATGCAAGGGACTTGAGCTACCTCCCTGATGCGTGCCACAGTTTGGAGACGTGGATATGTATGAGGGAAAAATTAACGTGTGGTTTTTCTTGGTTTTAACAGGCTACTGATCATATGGATTGTGTGAAAATCGGTTTTATATGGTTATTCTTTTCAACCACATTAAGGTTGGCGAGATTCTCTTCCTGTGCTCGTTTCTTTACGAAGTAGACCACAGACTTGGCAGCACACTTCGCAGCCTGGTAGGCCTCTTTAACACCGCCTCTTTGCCATTCTTTCCAGAGCTTCCGCTTTCTCTTTACCTCATCATTCTCATCATTCATCTTTCGCATGAACCTCATCATTCCACAACCATGTCCCCTGCACTTGATCGGATCCGCTTTCTAGTGGCCACATATTGATTCACTGAATATGAGTGAAGCAGGACCTTGCTTTGTATCAGATAATTTGGTTAACGTTTGCCAAATTTATATTTCCTTCCAATCCTCATAAGATGTATCCGAATGCACCGGTGGTACGGCTTTGACATTGATCGTCCATAGGTTGGAGTCTGCCATGGCTCTGCTACCAGTTGTTAATACATGTGATAACGTCAAAGCACTGAGTTTATCGCAAGAGATGCATTTTCAAAACCCCACGAAAACCTGAAAGCTCAAAAGGAAAATATCTAAATGCATTACTAACCACATACTATGGTACATGACACGGAGTATAGTATGAGAAATAAAGTAGGAAACATGGTTACCACATAATTACACCAAACAGATACTAATTGGGAAAATGGAATTTGATTCTATTCGATAAATTGCGCGGTCAGTAGCCTATTTGATTTCTATGATGATCGGAAAATGTATTCTTCTTTTTTATGATATACAGGTGTCTATTACTTCAGGAAGTCACAATTTACTTATGTGATCGTGAACGTAACAAAGCTGATATATCAATTTAACACTGAATGAGAAGTACTTGCCTCTAAATATTTGGGACGATTCAAAATATGAGATCATCCATATGATGCTAGTCGGGGTCTGTAGTCCCATCATTTTACAGGACTCCGACTCAGGCCAAAATGATAGGACTTCAGAGACTCCGACTCCACATCCTTAATGTGCATTCTATTTGAGCAAAATGCTGCCACTCCCTTGCACTAGCTGCGTTTGAATATTATGTATGATAAGGAGGATGACTAATTTTAATGAACGTTTTCTATTATCTCTAATTTTCTCTTATTTTCTATGTATTTCTCTGCCAGTGTATATAATATCCACTTTTCAAATAACTTAGTAACTGGTGTGCATTATTTCCTAGGCCTCAACCCGTCGTCGCCGTGTGGTTGTGGTGCGGATGGAAGATTCTGACTCAGAACGGACATCAGTTTGTGAGGACGAAACGTTTGACATGACACAAGTGGAAGACGAAAAAGATGATGAGGATACAACAGCTGAAACTCCAGTAGATAATTTATCCCTTTCAGAAGATGAAGTTTCCTCGAGCTCTTCAGGTACCTCCAAGCCTCAGAAGGCTATGACAGTGCGTCAGAAAGCTTTGATAGAAGGTAAGCGGCGACGGAAACTGGCAGAGGTGGCAAAACGAAAGCGCTATCAGGAGACAGTTCCGTTAACTGAAGAAGAAATTTTGAAAGCGAAGCGTCTCGCCATTCGTAGGAGAGAATTAGCTCGTGCCAAGGACGAAAAAGAGAAACAAGAAACGGTTAATCGTCTGCTCAAATTCAAATCGAGTCCAGCTAACACTGCTCGCTGCTCAAGTGCTTCCTCGCCGGCAGTTGACAGTGGTTTGTTATCTTCAGCTCCTGAGACTTCAGCTGATGCTCATACTGACGACGATCGTCTTCATATGATTCGGTTTCTGTCAAATACAAATATGAATTCATATTCATATCCATCCGGGTTTGAATTCCCCATTAAATCAATTAAGGCTCTACCAATACCATTAGCTAAGATATGTGCCATAGAGGGATGTGGGAAGCCAAGAAAGTATGTGGGACGTCAGAGTGGACACTCTGTCTGCAGTTTGCAATGTTATAAACTCGATCTGCAGTCTATCAAAGCCTGATGTTGCAAGCATTTGTTGTGACCTCACCAACGGCAGCTCTTGTATTAGTCTGACGCTTTGAGTATTTTGCATTAAATATATGTGTCTCTATAAAGACTTGTCTTTTTTTGTTACTCATGTAGTTGAAATTTAAGAAGATGAACTATGTTTATTTGATCAAACCGAAGCGATGCCGCGAATGTATCTCTCGACCTAATTTTTTTCTTTAGGATAAGTGAGGAGTAATTTGTATTATTTGATAAGATGTATTTGGATAGACGGCGAATATTTGACCTAAAATTGACTTTCATGTATTCAGTCTAATTATTATTATATAAGTCATCGTTGCTTCGTTGCCTGACAGTAATAGTAGAGCGAATTCTTCTCATCGAACAGCATGTTCACTCATGCTGCGATCTGAAATATGCTACGATGCAATTTCATAGTCATTATTTCGATCTGTTAAATTGATTATAATATACTTTTCTTAGGTAAGGGTAAATAATCAGCAGATATTACAGAAAATGTCACTAATGAAAGCATTTACGAGTAGAAGTGTTCTTGGAGTTATGCGCGCTTACAATTGCATGTAGCTTGGTCATCTGTCTGCATTCTTGATGCGATAGACCTTTTGTAGGCCTCAGATTACCTAGTTCTTGCTTAATGGACTTAACTTCCAAGAAATATGTACATCCTGAGCTTTTCATGGTGGTTGACATCCTGTCTGCTCTTATGTAAACGTTTCTAGCAGCACATACTCTAGATCGTTGTATTATCAGCGATTTTGAAGCGTTGATAACATTTTCATAATTTATTTTGAATTTTTTTTGTTCCAAATGATATTTATAACAATATCGGATAATATTTTTAGCAATTATCATGCTTGCTCTTCACCGAAAAATGTACAGCTCAGTGTTATGGTCTCATTGTCATGTCTACTTGTATGTCTTGTATGACAAGTGACAACCCTTGCGTGAAGCGCCTTAATGTCGGATGCTAAATGACTGCAGAGTGCATCCCACCTTTTCGTGCCTTCGATAAGGCAGACATTCTCGATCTGACTAGATGTTGCTATGTCATTGTTTTTAGAGGGTGTGTTTGCATGTACTCTAGGTCCAACGTCTTTGGCTCGAATCTGCCACGACTGATGAGGCCCAACAGATCGAAACGTGTCTCACAGTGGTTACACCTGCTGAAAGATGATAAATTAATCAATAGCCAGGTTTCTTGTGATTACATAATGACATATTAGCATTGTAACCTTATGGAGAGCAACCGTTGCGGCATAAAGTAGGTAATAAATGGGGAGAACAGCTAAACCTTTCGATAATTTACTCATTTGTAAGTTGTAATATGACCTCAATTGCATCAAATTAATCCTAATAAGTTATATGAAGATTACTAGCATTCAGATATCATTTTATATTTTCTTAATAAATTGTTTCTAGAGATTATCAACCGAAATGATGAACCGCATTTTGAGATAAAGCATTAAACAAGCGTTTAATATATTTAATAATAATTGTTATAACTTCTATAATTTATTATACTTCACTTCCCGCATGCTGCAAATATCTATATTTTCTTGTTAACTCGTCTCCTGATTCTCATTCATTTGAAGGCAACAGTATTTTAACCTGTATATATTACCATAATAATAATAATAATAATAATAATCTTTATTAGTCCACAACAATGATTCAGTAGACATGTATAACAGTGAAAGAGCAAAATACATAAGCATGGAGGAATTACAAGTATCTGGGTGAACAAAGCTGTGTGAAGGAAGATTGGAGTCTGATGGTTTTGGCGAAGTCAGGAGCAATAGGAAGGCGGTTACGGGGGGTAGGATTCCGCAGGATGAAGCACTCTCGAGGGGGGTGAAGAGAGTCATGTGCTATCATCTTGATTAGGGAGCAACAACTTCTTTCAAGGAGGGTGTTGTACGTGGGAGTAATGTCAGTACCTATTATGCGGGAGGCTCGCTTTTCAACTGCAGTAATTTTGCGTAGAAGGTAGCTAGGGAGATTGACAAAAACAGGACCGCAGTACAGAAGTATGGAACGAATGAAGGCGAAATAGGCTTGGCGGAGAACAGAATCACTACAGGAGGCACTCTTAAGGTTCCACAGAATAAAAAGTCTTTGTGAGGCCTGGGCGACGATTTTCTTAACATGCGCGTTCCACTTCATGTCGGTGGACACGTGCACGCCTAGCATTTTCTGGGTTGACACTGACATTAAATGATCGCCATTGGGTTTATTACCATTTAGTTTAAAATCGGGATTGATGTTCCTTGATTACATAACCAGATTTTTTTATATGCTGATTTTGGGATATCAGAAACCATAGTGGGCTTACCCAGGTAATCATCGCTCTGTATTCTTCATTATTTGCCTAGTTAAAGTCTTCAGAAATGGATAGAACGATCAAATCACCCTGATGCATATTTATCACTCGATACTAATTCGTTTTTGAGGTTTATATAATGATATCGTGTATGGCTTGTACATGGGAGAATGCAATTCACTCAGTAGAAACCAGGGGTGTGGGAGCGGATCGCTTCCGCTTCCGAAAGTATCATGATACTAATGATTGACACAATTCTCGTGTCAGGGCGAAGTGAGGCTCTTCTAACTTTTGACCTGAAGTCTAGATATGAGTTAAGTAATAGTTGTCATATTTAGTGCCTACCCTATTACACCTAATAACAAATTGGCACCTGTATTACTAAATGTAGAACTTTATTTCTAATTTTCTCATTATGATGAAAACGAAAGTGTATGATCTCAAAATACTGGCATTCGAAATCAGAAAACCTCAGTATCATCTTATCAATGACAATTTTACGATTGGTGTGTCTTGAAGCAATTCCATGATAGCATTCTCAAACACTTCGTCGTTTAATATATTTTTTTTACTGCACACGTGTTGGGAAAATATGATTTTTTTATTTCACAATTTCCCAAAGGTAAAAGTTCCAGTTAATTTGGGAAATATTTGACTTTTTGGCAAGTCAAAAAAACGCATATAAGTCAGTTAGGGCTTACGACAAAAAGTTCGTGAAGACTGCGAAGTGTTAATGTCAGAACCTATAACTCGTTAAAAAGTGGAAAATGAAGAAAAGGGGGCTCGAAATAGGGAAGTGTGTAACCCATGTCCGGTCTCCAATGATTGGAAGCGGAAGCGAATAAAAATCAATCGCTTCCGCAGCCCTGGTAGAAACCAAAAAACAAGCTTTGTCTTCCAAGCCAGCGTAGATGCAAGCACTTATAGTAGGACAGAAAGTTCCATTGCAATATTACGTTGGATGAGACTGTTCCGACATCGCAAGCTTAAGAAGTCAACGCACTCAATAAAATCTCGAATGTTATCTTGCCTCATACGAATGACTTTCCTGAAAGTGAGATGCAGAAAACGTGATACAATGAGAAAGCTTTTCTAAAGAGTTTGGTTGACGTGTTTTCTTTAATTGCATGCTTCATTATTGACAATCCTACTAACAACCTAGCAAATACTGCAGTGTTTACATGGTCTTTCGGCATTCGAATAATGCTTCCAATTTTCTTTGCAGTGCGAGAAGCATGGGCTGCAGCATCTGTGGATGCGCGCTCTGCGAGTCCTGCTTCCGCTGTCGCATGTGCATGCCGGCGAGTGAACGTTGTGAGGCATGTCAGGCAGTGCGTCGCTGGGAGCGACCCAACAACAGTCTTCTGCGCGACTTTCCACAGAACGGTCGTGTCGGCAAGCCATCTGCCACAATGTCGCGCTTAAAGTGCATGAAATGCCATCAAGAACATCCAGCACAAAACTTGGTTTTTGGATCAGGAGGACAGAGATGTTGTCGTCAATGTTATGCCCTGCGCCACATGCCTTCGTTTCCTCAAGTGGATTTTGACTTACTAGGAATGGCTAGTCCTCTCAGTTCTCCATCCAACGGTTTGGTGTCTGACGCCGCCGTTTCACTTCTAGGCGGAGACAAAGATGCGCGACAGGGTGGGTCACTAGTCAACGGTGGAAGTCCTCCTGCAGGAGCAACTGCCAATCCATGGGCAGCACCCGGATCTCAAGTGCGTCCGAAGCAAGATAGCGGATCACCAAACTCAATGGAGGCGGAGCTGTGGTGGCCCCCTTCGTCGTCTTCGTTGTGGGACAATGATTCTGGAAAGCCACAAGGGCCCGCCCATGATTTATGGGGTACCGCTCAGGCATGTGCATCTTGTGGTCTACCCGTGGAGCTCATCGGAGAACCGTTGGGATGCCAGGGATGTCGGAAACCTGTATGTCAGGGTTGTCACGAGCGACTTGGTCGATGTCAATCCTGCCGTGAAGTTACGAACATTGATGAGCAGCAACTGAACTTGGCATTGTCTTCAGCAATGAGCAAGACAGTGGGTGGGCCTGTTCATGTAAGTCGCCCTCAGACACGAGGTCTGTTGCGCTTGCCGCGACCGCTGCCATTATGTGGGCATCCACATGCTAGGCCCACGCATTTTTGTGACGCATGTGACATCCTTGTGTGTGAACCGTGTTACCGACGCGAACACCAGCCATGTGCAGATGCTGGAGTAGGTCTTGGCGCGGTGGGCATGGCTGACGGGCCTCGAGAGAGCAGAGAATCACGTTTGCGGTTGCAGTCTCGCCTCGCAAGCATAAATGCCGTTCGACGTGAGGTTGGGCAAAGACATAGTCAGGAGGCGGAAAATGTAAGAGCATTTTTCGACAGACTGCGACGCCAGATCGGTGCACAAGAGGAGAAAATGTTGCAGTTGCTGGATTCTGCACTAAATCTTCGTTTAGAAAACCTTCGAGCTCAGGAGGCAGAATTGCGGAGAAGACATGGCGAAGGACCTACGGCAGAAGCAGAGGCTGAAAGATCTGACGGACCAGGCACCTTTCAGGTGAGTTCAATTCCGGTGATTTTATAAAGTTATGTACCAATTAAGGAAAGCTAATTGTTGTTTACATTATCAACACAATTTGATTTATTTAGATTTCCAAAATATTCGATGTGTCAGCTATATCAGCTATTCACATGTAGGTATGAATAAATGTCAGTGTGCGTATTGATAACATCTGTAGCCATAAACCTACGTCGTAACATCTTACATAGATAAACTCAATTTAGCGAAAACTCCATTTTCGTTTTTTCGATCAGCCACCTACCCAAATGCCTTGATGTACCGTGTACCCTCATAAGATTTAGGAACTGGGGCACTCGCACCAGCAATAACACAGCCGTTATTTGTTATGACTTTTGAAAAAAATTGACGTGATGTGAATTTTATTCGGTAACAAATTCTCGAAAGCTCTGAAAATCATTTAATTTGACTTAAAGACACCACCTTGACGGTAGTTATAGTGACATCAATTTATGGAACGACTTGTATGAAGCGACCATGTAATTTTTGACAATACTTGCTGTAATATAGGACGCAAGTTGAAAGTAAACGAAATAAACAAATCATCATGCGTAAATGCTTGATAGGATAGGCCTACTAAAATCGCACAATTGCTAGTAGATCTACATCGTGTACTCACAGATTCTGTAGTATTGATAATCGTTTCGACTGTTGTATCATTACATTTCGATTTTCATAAGTTTCAGTGATTGTTTTGGAGGAAATCCCTGAGCCTTATGTAAAAAAAACATCAGGCTCGGGGATTTCCTCTAAACCAATCATGAATATGAGCAATCCCTTATTTTCAACAATAAGTTTCAGTGAGTGGGCCTACAGTACCAGAAGGCATATCATAACGTGTGATGCTGCATTCACACTTTGTGACATAGAATCTTATTAAGTTACACAATGCATATTATATTGATGTAAATTTTATGTACAGCTGTGAAAGTAGCCTATGATGCCCCCAGAGTATTGCAAATTTCAAAAGCATAAACAGAGCGTGACATGTAGGCATATCTTAGATTTGATTTACTCGACATTGCTAGAAATATCAGTGATAACTATTTTGATATGCATGTGATTGCAGATAGTAGTTAATCACATAATACCATGCATCCGAATTAATACAACAGATCAAATCTTAAAAGTATAGCCATTTTTAAATCGGAATGTTCGATTTTTTGGATCCGATTGCAAAATGTTCACCGAAGAAAATATCATGTGGTTCTCCCAAATTTTTTAAGGTGAGCAGTCGCCAATGTGTTCATCGTGTATTGGAGTGTCCTCATGCAAATCACACCAAAAATTTGAGGTTCTGGCCGCCAAACTAAGTCAGAAGATAAAAGATTCATAATGTTGTCCCAACTTTTTTGACGAAAATTTTTGCACTTTTTCAATCTTGATCACAGAAAAAATTGATTGAGAACAGAATCATTTCATACAATTATTGCTGAGATATACTTTACTTTCGATGTTATTTAAGTTGGAATCGAATCGTTGATTTACTGGTAGGACAGTGATTTTTTCGCTAACTTTGTGTATAATGTTGTGGCAAATTGGGTTTATACATGCAAGAAAACAAAAATATTTGGTGTGTTTTATATTCTTCTTTCGTTTTGAGGCTAGGGTTCATAGAATTAATCAAAATGGCTCCAGAACGTTAGTTTGTACTTTTAGTGTCAGTAAACCTAATGAAATCTATGAAACGAACTGATAAAATGGACATTTTGACATTTTTGTAAACTGATGTGTGCTGTAAATTTTGTATTCTTCCTTCGCATTGTAGTCCAGAATTTGTAGCAATTTTAGTAAAGCAGTGGTTAATCATTATCATCTTTTTACACAAATGCAATATGCTGCTTAAAGATTGTTATATTCTGCTACTAATAGGAAGAATGTTCGGCAATATTTTTGTAAAACCTAAATTTTAATGCGGTATATTGAAGATATTGTTATGACATCCTATAAAATGCCTACAGTTACTTTCCTTATATCTACTTTATTTTTTTACTTAATTTTTACTCTATATATACTTATTTTTTTCCCTATATATTACTTTGCTTTCCTTATAAATTGACTGCAGTTACTTTCCTTAAATGTATGTTAAAAAGTTCAGTTGCACATTATACGCTTGTAACCGATGGAGTTGTAAAGTGACTTAACCATTGATTTGAATACTTTTTGATTATAATCAAGTGGAAATCAAGCTTACAGGTACTTTCCAGGAATGGTTACAAGTATTTAGTCTGTAAGTCGTCAGACTTGTCATTCTAATCACTAATTCACTTTCAATTAGAAATACATGACCTGCGTGTTTTTTTTTTTTTTTTTTTGATTGCTGCATTTTACAAGTGGTAGTATAGCTCAGTTGGTTGGAGGCCGCGCTTCGGGATTGAGGTGCAGAAGATTTAAGGTTCGAGTCTGTCCGTCTCGGGATGCACCACCGCTCCCGCTAGAGATTACCAAGCTTAACCTGGTGATAGTTGCAATCGTGTTAAGTATGCTCCAACCTATACTTAATGTGTAGTATGGGTTTATGCCTAGGGTGGGACACGGATGAAAGAAAGGCGCAACTAATTTATACTTAAATTGTAAAATCTCAGATTAATGTAATAAAGTCAACATAGGTGTAAGCGCTAGTGTGGTTTAATTCACGGATCTATAATAACTAGCATGCATCTCTCTGCATGAGAGGAAGTAAGTTGCATGGACTTCCTTTTGCTGTTACAGGTGTGGGAAGACGCAGCTGTTGAGTTCATACCCCCTCCGGCGGACAGTAACCATTCTGATCCAGTGACAGCACTACTGACCAATTCTCGGTTATCCACTTCTGCTTATGTGCCTCACTGCAACGTTATCTGTCCGCGTGATGCTTTGGTATTCACCGGTAAGCTCTTTGCCTTTCACGTGCAGCTTCGCGATCATCTCCATAACCCGGTAGAATTACGCAATTCTACTAGGCACAATCCTGATGGTTCCGGAGGTCTAGGTGAGATGCAGGCATGGGCGGTAGTTCTTAGTCGAGGCCGCCCCACTCGTGAAGTCGTACCGGCTAGTGTTCAAGCATATCCCACCGTGGGCCACTACGCTGTCAGTCTACAGAGTCCACGCCGAGCTTGCGAGTTATTGGTTCACTGTCGTTTGCGAGGCCAAGATTTACCGAATACGCCAATGCGATGGCGCGTGGAGGAGAGTAGAGACTATCGAAGATTGGCATCGGCAATTCCCATTCATGTGATTGGCAGTGGAGAACCCAGCAATTTACCTGGTCACTTCAACCGACCATGGGGTATAGCGTCTGACGATCAAGGTTACTTGGTCATATCTGATCGTGCGAACGGCCGAATACAGGTAAGCTTTACTTCCTCAACATTTTGAAATGTCTTTTGAATTGTTTTCCTCAATTACATATTATTTCCGTGCTAACTCTACTACCTGTAGCAGCAAATGAGCCATGTGCCGGCCATTTCAAGGTCGCACCATGTGATATATGAACCTCTTCCACCTGGTGACAGCTATTGAGGCATTTGCCAGTAGCACGTAGCATTCAGTGGCTGATTGCTGTTTCTGTATGCCAATATGCAGATTGCTTATTTTATTATATTAGTGTCAAAAAGTACCCAGACCGTTAAAGTAAGAATCTATGATTTATTATTATTATTAGATCAATTTTATACTGGCCTCATCCTTTACTTTCGCACTTCTGATGCTTCTTGCTATCAACAACGTTATGTTTTAGTTAATGCACGAGCGATGAACCCGGGTTGCGTAACGTTTCCTCTTTCATCCATTTACGCCCCACGCAGGATTTCCTGCGTAAGGATGCCTTCTAAATTTTTACTCTAGGAACTTATGATAGTTTTAGGTGGTGATACGACAAATTAAAGGCTTTCTGATATTTTGCAGCCCAATTTATATGTTGTCACATCCCAGAATAATTCTATAATGGTAGAAATATCAGTATTTTATCTAAAAATACAAGGAAAAATTACTCCTACATATTCATTAGTGTAGCTTCAATATTTTAAAATATGCTTTCAAATTGGAGGGATAGGTGAAAAGGTCTCCAGTCACAGGATGGACTCGAGGTTGATTTAGCAACACACAGGAGATCCTGCGTATGGGCAGATGTGTGTAGTTTCATGTAGGTTTAGTCTGTGCTATCAGAATGGCTTGCAATAACTTGACTGAAATATGCGATAACAATAATTTAAAAAATGTTCACAAAGTAAAATTAGCGGTACATTCACACTCCGATATGCTAGATATATGGACATTTGCAAGATAATGCTCGGAAGATGAATAAAACAAATTGCGATAAGCAAAAAATGTGAATAAAACGTGATGCAAAACGTGAATGCCATCTTTGGTCACCCTTGGTTTTAGTGAGTGCAAAAGATCCCAGGCAAGCCATCTCGATGAGGAATCATAATCTTGAATCTTGCACCTTTGGGAAAAGTACTAAGATCGCGCAGATAACGGCTACATGATAGGACTTGGCAAGGAAGATCCAACAATGGAATAGGATTGAATTCCCATCTTGACATAACATTCTCTTTGATGGACATAAAGCAACCTAGTCGAGCAAGGGAAGGTGAATTGCCAACATTCTACCTGAACCATTCTCGAAAAAAATCAGGCGGTGATTTCATTTCGTTCATTTGTTTGGAATGATAATGGACCCATAATTTTGACAATTCTAAGGATGTCCGATGTAGGCCTACCAGAAGGCCTATCAAGCAAAAAATGAATTAAAGCAAACTCGGGTTTGAGAGAAATGTCATAAGCAAGGCGTAGTAATAACATGCAAATTACAGGAATGCTCGTCAAAGTATCTCTAACATATGCTTCTGCTAAACTTTAAGCCGGAAAATCAATTGACTCTCACAGTTTGAATGTAGGCTTATTTAGGCTTGCTTCCACTAACTAATAGACAGCTCCTTTTCCATCTAAAATCTTCACGATTATAATAGGCTTTGAAGATGCTATGAACATTTCTGTTATGCAGAAAATCTGTTATTCGTGTCTTACTTCTAACATGCTAACGATGCATTGGAGACGTTGATTCATTTGATCAATCTTTTAATCAGTGCAAAGTTTGAATTCCACCTACAATGGCTGATGAGTGAGGAACCCACTTGCATGTTGGTGACCTTCCTGTGAATGGCGTGTTGCCACACCTTTCTTTGTCGTAGAAGAATCAAACTCAAAGATGAAAGTCTATGAGTCAAAGTTAATGTTCACTTTTTTGAAGTTTGTCATCTCAAATGAAGTCCTGATTTCTTCATTGTGAAAATCTCGTCTTTTTTGGATCTAAACCAATATTTCTTGCAATTTATTTTCTCCAACGATTTTTTGGTTGTATTCTATACAATTTTAGATTTACTAGCGTTTGTTTAGATTTCAAAATTTATATCGTTGATAATTCAATTATGAGAGAATTCCAATGGACAGTTCATCCTCGCAATTAAGCTTGTCAGAAGCACAGTTTACTGATAATATTCAATTTACAGTGACTGTTCAAGCAATCCTCCATCATCTTCGACAACACATTGTGTTCTGAAGAACAAATGGCTAATGGTACAATGAAGCTCATCTGGTTCCTCATAGATTTCTTCCTTCAATTCAATAATGCTTCTCGGAACAAACATAACAAACGCGAGCCATAGAAGTTCCCCACAAATAGTAGTCTAACGGGGACAAATCTGGAGACCGCGTTGGCCAAGGAAGACTGTAGCTACGACCAAGCACTCGATAGAAAGTCTTGTGCCATCTTCTAGAAATGAGGAGAGGAGCTCCATCATGTTGAAATACAACTGTCTTGATCCTCTGCTTCTTTTGTAATTCAGAATTGAGGTGATCACGAAGCATGTTGGTGTAATTGTCTTGATCTACAGTCGATTCATAGAATTTGCAATTTGATTGAAGTTGGAGGAAATCGCCATCTAAACGCAAAGTTTTGGTGAGATGAGATTCCTTGTCAAATTGCATCCTGTGATATTCGCATGCTCATATCACACAGTTGTGTCGCTTAACGAGTCCATCTAAGGTAAAATATGCTTCATGAGACCAAAGAAAGTTTTGCAGAATTTCATCGTTCTCCAATATCCACTAGGCGAAGTCCAGACGTTTGATCTTGATCACTCATAGCTGGCATTCGGAATATTCGGAATGGATGCATCCCAATTTGATGAACAACTCAGGACCATGCGTTTAGGGATGGCGGGATGGCGGTTTCGCTTCACACTCGACTTTTCGAGAACTAACTTGATCAAATGGATCTGAAGCTGGAAGATTAGTGATCGACGATAGCAGAGGAACGGTCGTTAACTATAGGTCTACCAGGAAACTGGATAACATGTTTTCCTGAACTTCTGTTTAGTCGACTGATTGCTGAAGGCGGAAAGGGATCATTGTACAAGGACATCATTCTTTTATACTCGTATGCACGTAGAGTGGCTGTTGGAGATTCTTTATTTGAATAATATTTGTCGATCTTGTTTCTAAATCCATCGTTAGCGGCAAAAACACAATTTTAACTTTTAACGGTTGATCTTCGCATATCTAAGTTGAATCACGCAATTTGTGTGATTTTCTATTGCAAGTTAAATTAGTAATCGTAATTGATTCTTATGTTGAATTGAGGACACTTGAGGCATCAGGCTTACCGTCATAGGTCCGTAAAGTGATTGCGACTGGACTTAGGCATTGGGAAGCAAGTAGGCATAAATACATGCGACCAGGAGCAAGTTTACGTCTAAAATGAACGTCGCACTCAGCGTGGTCTACACGAGCCGCCTTCGCTTCACTTCGGCAGCCGAACATAGGCGTGACGTCATCAACTAAATATATACAATTATGGCCGTTTTCTCTTTCCCGAGAGATACGTTGCCTTCGACCGAGCGCAATAACTCAAAATATTACTGAAAATTGTCTTGTGGTCATATATCATAATAGCATTTTAGTGTCAAAGTAAGTTCAGTGCCACCTTAAGAGGCACTATCTTGCAAAACATCCACATATTCAAAATCAGATCTGAGTTATCCTTCCCTTAGCCCGTCTTGACAGTCAACCGACGAGGTGGTGGGTGGTTTATAAGTGCTAGAATATGGTTTGAACCATCGGCAATTAAACCAATGAAATCTCGTATCAAACGTGAAGTCTTCAGGCGTTGCCATACATCATGTTAAATCATGTGCTACATCGTGTGTTTAAGTGAATTTTCATGATTAGTAGCACTATCTACCTTCTCGAAGAGTGAATGACAACTAATTGTTAAAAATTAACTATTTACCTCTGAAATCCCATATAAAGGGCAGTATATTCTCATTTAGAGATGATGCAACGACTAGGCAATGCTGTCTCGGAGTTGGCTGCGATTCCCAACATCGTACAGCTTCCAAGACTGAACTCTGAAACTCAGTGTGCATTAAGTACACATAAAACGTAGCGTGGCTATGACATTCTTCCTCATCCGTACATGCTGCAATGCCGATCAAGGAAGGAAGAATGAGGCGCGGCTTGTAGTTGTGGATCAGCATGCAATATTATGAAGTAATTCTCCCCTAAAGTAATCGGTTACTCCGGTATGTCCAACAAAAATTAAAATGCTTCGGATTGCGTGTTTCTTGAATGAGCAGTGCACGTCTGCACGATCCATATAACTTAAAAATTATTAGAAAGATCTGAGTCAGTGAGACTCAACCGCTTGCAGTGCAATCTGTAGTATTTGTGATAATAGGAATCCTGGATATATTTTTCTGGAAACTACGATTTCATTTCACTCACTTTCATTCGACAGAGGTGAAAATCTATTGTCGAGTGCTGAATATAGCTCGCATTAAATTACATTGCTTGAAAGATGGCCGCTGAGTCAGCGTGCTTATCGCTGACCACTAAAGACAAGGACGACAATGTCTCAGATTGTCGAAGTGTGTCCATCAGCAATTCATACTATGAGACAGTGGACAGACGCTAGGAAAGTTGTGTGTGTGTGTGCTGTGATGCTGCGGTTAAATAATCTCCAGATCACTCACAAAGCAATTGCCAATTACTTTCGTGTTAGCCTATGGACGATATGTATGGTTAATGGGGCTAGCAGGGTGTCCGCGACCTTGAAAACCTTGAATTTTGGCATCAAGCTTTGAAAACTAAACTTCAGTTGTTTTCGATGCGTCATGATCATGGTAATTTATGTAACTTCATTTAGTGACTTATGATTTAGTTTTGTGTGAAACATGGCACACATACTTATTCAGTTTCTTGGAAGCGAATGCGTGTATATCACCACGGTTGAATTATAAAGCCACATTTCTGTGTGTATTAGAACCATTGCTTTTTCTGAGTATGTGAATGTAATAATACTCTCTTTCTTTCGCATTTCAATAATGACGAACTCTTCATAAACTCTGTCATAATAAGTTCTTTTCATTTTGAAACTCTTCATAAACTAATAGCATTCGTTCATAAAATAGGTATACTAATAGAACTCTTCATTAAAAAATAATGCAGTTGGAAAAGGTTGAGCGAAACTCGATCCACAGCCGACGGCTTTGTGGCCCACGATCCACCAATGTTCACGAAGAACTGATTTACGACCCTCTACCAAGCGGTAGAATATTAGTGTTGCCTAATTATAACTTGCAATTGAATATTTGTGGTATGAGTGGTGAGCGACACTCCCACAATTAAGGACTTACATAAAATAAAGTATGATTCCTTAAAACTTAGCAGTTTTCTTAAAGCATTTGAGCAACCATGAATCTGGCATGGACACCCCGCTTAAAGATTAAAAATGCATTGAACCTACCAGGATTTAATAACGGAATGAAGCACTGCGCGTTTGAGCGAGGATATTACACATAACATTTCATAAGGTCGCTTTTGCTGCACGTGAAAGAAAATAAGTATTTAACACTTTTTCTAGGTGTTTTTGTCCATGGTGGAGTGTGCGGCTGAAGTGTTTATTGAGACTATTTCACTCAGCTTTGACAGCACGTAAATGTGTAAGTTTGCCATTTAGTGAGGCGTAAATCAACCATTAACGATCTGTTATTTCTGCAGAATATATTCCATGGAAAGCAACACCATGTAAATAAATCATCAAACGGAATATTTATCAATAACACAAATAGGCATCGACATATTTGAAAAATGTGTCTAAGTTATCTCAAAATCGCTTTTTAAATTACTCGGGAATTATCAAAAATTGATTGCAATTCAATTGCTCTTTCCAATCAATCCATTGAAATTGAATTGCTGAGCAATCAATGAATTGACATCCATTAATTGAAATTCAATTTATTTTTGATGATCCCTGTTTAAAGGTGTAATTTAGTTAATTTCAGAAACGAATTTTCTCTATGAAATTTCAATTGTTCAACCATTGCAACGATTTTCTGTCACTTCCCCACTTGTGTTCACGCTTGCTGAGAGGCAGAACGCCGCACACTATGCAGGAGGTTCGCTGTGATTGGCTGATAGAGTAACTCTGTAGTACACCAAGTAGACAAATCTCTACATGGAACAAAGGTAACTGGATTATTTTTGATCTTGAATAAGATATCTGTTCATTATTCTCATCTCTTCTTCCTTGCGTTAATCTCGTATGGGTGCAGTGTCCGCAGTTTTTTGCAAATTCGTTTCCATTTAGCGCGATCGAGCGCATTATTTTTATAAAGTAGGTATACTAATAGCATTCGTCGTATAATCAATCCTATTGCCATTAAACAGGAATGTAGCTATTGCAGTGCTCCAATAAGAGATACGTAAAGGTTATCTCCTAGGTTTTCAAATCTGTCTATGACCCGTAATTTTTAATTGTCCACAAAAAGCTTCACAAATGTGAGCTTCACACTTAAGCTGATGGTACACGAGACAGAAATTCGACGACAGTGTCGTCATAAAATCTCGAAAAGTCTATTACACGAGAAGCAATTTTCTTCCGTAGACAGAATGCAGTAGAAGTCTTTTCCCGGCTTATGTGACGTCATAACTCTGTCGACAGCGAGTGCAAGTAGCTGTTGAGCACAGATTTAGAGAGGAACAGATGAACTATTTACACAACTGCTTGAAGCCGGTAAACACAGGACGAGAGAGACACTGGTTTGCGATAGACGGGCAAGAAACAAGTCGCGATATGATTACAGCGATGCCTGCTGCAGGATAAACATACTTGAATAGCTTTCATTGTCATGTTGTCAAATGATTTATTTGTCAACAAAGTAAGCAAGCTCAATGAATTATGTCACACCTATTAATTAGTAAATAAAGTACCCAAGATATTGAACCACTTTCAGATTAAGTCATTCAGATTCAAGTTTAATTCCCATTCATCGCAGAATAAAAATTTCTAAAATGAGAATACCAAGTTAAAATCAGTGATCAATAATAAATTGCTATTATCATAACTAATCGCTATTGAAGTGAATTCTGTATCAAGCAAAACGTCTTTCCGTAGTGCATTCATGGGATATAGATAATTCAAACTTACGAACGTTTTCCTGTGATAATGTACATGATGATGTGCACCAAAAACAATAGGGAACTTACATTTCTATGTTTTATTTACCACCGAAGAGCATCAACTTGGTAGCCTGCTGCCTTGACTGGACATCCGTTGAAAATATGTTTCTTTCAAAATATATTTTTCCACACTTCAACAATCGAAGTCGAATGAATCGGAAAGCAATTATTCTTTCAAGGGACGTTAGGTGATTGTTTCTTAAGGCATCATTATCAAAATAATGGTCTGTCAGCTCTGGGAATACAGTATCAACGTTGATCTTGTTCAGAACAAAATGCTCCACTTTAATGTCCAAATTGCATCCTGTATGGAGAGTGGAGGCATTCCATACTCCAGGAAACAATGATCTGAAAGCAACTTCAGCCACTTTAATTATAGTAAATACACCAAAACTAGGTGACATCAGACCACCTCGCTGCTTCCTACAAAAAACTTTGCGTATGGGAAATGTACTGTGTGATTTTAAAGCATATTAAATGAGAGATCAAATGATCGATCCAAAGGTGATCGGCGACGTAGCTTTGCGGGAGTGTTCAGGTAAGATGGGTAACCTTTAAAAACTGTGGGTACAGCGTCTTTTTTTAGTATTCTACGCTTTCTTGTGCGGCGATCTTTGTCTTCTTTTTTCTTTCGTGAAGTCAAATCAGCTTTAAAGTCGCTCTCCAAGAAATGCTCACTACACACGAATGAAACATGTCGAGCTGGCTTAAAATTCTTTCGCTTGATCCTCCGTAACCACTGCTCAAGCAATTGAGGGTTGCTGTGAGGAAACTCGTGAAAAGAAATATTCGAATATTTCGATACTCTGTACGTACACTGAGGAACACAACATGAAGTCACCATTGCTCCGGAATTATCATGAAAAAGTAACAGGTCAGTTTAAGAACAGCACACTTATTACGATATGAAGTATACACCTGTGACGACTTATCATTTAATTAAATCAAAATTCTTGTTAAGCAGTCCTACAGAATTGCTGTTGAATGATGTCGACATCAATTTATCTCAAAATGGACTTAGCACACATGAGCACACACTTAGTACACATGAGCATAATCATCAAATTGTCAAAAACGTGAGATGTTATCGCCTCAACGCGATAACCATCCCATCTGGTCAACACATTTCTTGCCTGTCTATCGCAAATTGTCATCAAAGTAAACACCGATCGGCGGGCTTCAACGCCGTCAGCGTAAATTGCGGAAAGCAGTTCATCTGTTCCTCTCTAAATCTGTGCTGTTGAGACCCGATCACACGAGCGACAGTATTTCACCAATACTTTCGTTCTCATCACTTCATTTCCTTTTGAACCACGTGATGGACAAGACAAAGGCTGCCGCTGTAATCACTGTCAAGAGAAGATAAAAAAGAGATCTTGTTTGACCAGAAAATAGATTTTACGAGGTCAACTCGGTGTCTGCTCGACATTTAGGCAGGTGCTCGAGATAGAGGACCCGTCCAATTGAAATTATTCTGTAGAAAGTCTTCAGTAGAATTTGAAGATATAATATCGAAAGTTGGACCATCCATAACCAAACAGGAAGCCATCATAAAAAGTCCAATACCTTCGAGAGACAAATTAGCTGTAATTCTTGAGATTTTTGGCTTCTGGTATATTATTAATTAGCATATTATTTTTGCACCTATGCACCTGCTGCAGGCTTGCCACTTGGTCTGTATTTACAGACTTGTCTGTAAAGTCTGCATTTGGTCTGTATTTCCTTATGAAGTCTGTAATAGTCTGCATTTATATTTTGCATTTGGATAATATAACTGTGGCGTCAATCATTGACTTCCAATGTCCGAGACTTCTCTCTCTCTTTCTTGAACATCTGATATTGTTCGCAGATGTCATCTCATTCATACCAGTGAATATAGCGAGAAGTTCTTGAGATCTTTTCAGCGATTGTGCGATGCATTGAACATGAACAGAATCAAGGCAGTAGACGAATTATCATTGATTCGAGTTCAAATAAAGGATACAGTATCATTAGAGAAATTGTTTGCCGAGGGTAAACTAAATGACAGTCCGCACATTTCCCGTGTCGTTGAGGTACTTCTTTTGTCGCTCCCTCATAACATGGTTGTAGAATCTGGATTCTCCAAAATGAAGACCGTTGAATCGATTCATCAGTCCAGAATGGATGCGGCAACATACGATGCTCGACGCATTATCTGCTCGCATTTTGACAGGAAAAAATTCGAAGCATTTCAAGCCTCTCAAAACCTCATGAAAATGATATCCCAGGCTTCCGCTCAATACAAACTGCTTCAGAAAAAGAAGTCAACCATAGAACTTCCACAACCGCTATCACCGTCCAAAGAACGCGTAACTGGCGTTTACAAGCGCAGGACCACTCAAACGGTTGACAAAGAACTGGGCAATATAAACGAGGAGTTGGCTGCAGCTGAGCAAGCGGTTGAATAGATTCGTGCTAAAAAACTGCGCCTACAATCAGAGCGAGAGTCCAAAATGTCACATCTCGATTCAGATAGTCAAAAAGTAATCGATTCTATGTTTTCTAAGTGAACGATAAGTCCAATGTTAAGTCATGATATCATACGAAGAACTCGTTTTTATCTCTCAATATACTTGTATTTGTTGCAATATCAAGACTTCCTATTTTCTCAGTCAGCATTGCATGTCCATTTCGTTGTTGTTTATGAACAATGAAATCAGAGTCTGTACTCTGGCTACAGTTGAACAGCTTGATAGGCTCATGTGTCCCACAAATATCTCAATCTTAAGTTATTCCATTTCACATGACACTTGACACCATTTTTTATACTACTAAGATGACCGATCACCAAGTCTGTATTTTTGTCTTTGCGAAGTGGCAAGCCTGACCTGCTGTATTTGTCTGTCATACTGTACATAATTTCTGATGATACATAGATCACCTTTTATGTTAGTTTTTGTAATTAAGTGTATGTTCATTGGGCATATCGCTAAAGGACTTTTCTGAGACCGTTTTTTATGTAAGCTAAAAGTGTTTGTTTGATCAAGATGTGCTCTTTATCACTTTGATCACGACTCCACCTGGTTGCGTGTCCAGTTGACTTTCGATACAGACATAACAAAATATGCAAGCCCTCGCTGTCGTGAAAAGTAGAACTGTGTTCAACTTTCTTTGACAGAAGAAGCAGTTATCAGCGAATCATACATTTGGCGATGTCGGGAAGCTCTGTCGTCAACCCGTGCAACTCGCTATCGGAACCCTATTCCACTAGGACAGAATAGTTAGTATGTCAAGGTCAGGTTTCTCAACCGTCTTCACCTTAATACACGGATGACAATTTTCACCGTCCGATCCGAAGGGTCGACGGAGGATAGATTCCATTTTCGAAGATCTTTGATGTTGTCAAGCCAACGTTTCTTTGGTCGGCCTCGTGGATTCTTTCCTGAGAGTTCGATGGTCTGAACTTTCTTAGGCCAGTCGGCTTCATCCATGCGTTGTACATGTCCATACCAACGTAGCCTTCTCCAGCGCACACTATCTTCAAGTCGATGAATACCAAGCCTAGACCTTAGCTCATCCATAGGAACTCGATCAGATAGGCGCTTGGAGCAGATCCACCGCACCATTGCGTTGTCATTACAGCACAATCGGTTTTGCTCCTCGATGTTGATTGGCCATGTCTCGGTTGCATACAACAGAACACTTCTCACACACATGGAGTAGACATGACCTCGGCTGCTGAAGGGGATGTCTCTGTTCGTAAGTATAGGAATGAGCTCACGAAAGTTCTTCCATGCCAGCTGAATTCTCAGTCCAGCAGCCTCACTGCAGCCACCTGATTGTCCTAACATATCACCCAGGTAACAAAATGCAGGCACAACTTCATAATCAGCATCACCAATACGAAGCTTACTAGCGGTCGGTTTAGGAGCTTGTGCAGCAACACCACGGCACTTTTTACAAGAAAAGCTAGGATCTTTCTTCAAAGAACCTTTAACTCCAGAGCATTTATGATGTATCCATCTCTTGCATCGTGCGCAGTAGATTGAATTACTACCAACCCCACGATGGCATACACCACATGGAAATTTGCCCGATTCTTTCAGCACTCGGTTTTCGGAACTCGTGCTATGCAGGATCTTCGATTTCTTTACGTTGACACGTAGTCCATACGACTCTAGACCACCTTTCCATTGGGCAACTTTCTGTTCTAGCTCTGCCAGATTGTCGGTAGCAATGACCAGGTCATCCGCGTAGAGCATTTCCCAGGGGCATCCTGTACGAAAATCACGTGAGAGCGCCTCCATAACAATAACAAATAACAAAGGGCTCAAAACGAATCCTTGATGGACTGCAACGGTAACTTTAAACTCAGGACTACATTTCCCATTTATACGGACACTCGATCTAGGACACTCATACATGGACTGAACAACTCTGATTACCCACTCTTCAATACCGATTCTCATCATTGACCACCATAACACTTTGCGAGGCACTCGATCAAAGTCCTTTTCAAGGTCGACAAAGAGGAAAAATAATTCCTTCAGCTTACAGAGAAACTTTTCTTGCAGCTGCCTTAGGACAATTCGCATTTTGTATTTTCTTATTGATTGTATTAACGTGTCCGTATTTTGACATTCTAAAAGAAAAATATTTGTATCTGAACCTACAAAAATATGTATTTGTTCCCTCCTTGACCTGTGCTGGTCAAGTATAACTTGAGTGAGTGGGACGACTGTTCTCTTCAACTTCTTGTTTGTGACGATTTCAAAAATGACAGTGACCCAACAAAATCAATTCAATGATGTTATCAATAAATAAGAATCCGATCCTGAGAAATCGTGGGATAATTTCCAATAACAGTTGATGAAACAATAGACGAAATATGGCTTAAATATATGCGCACACACTAAAGCGCGGAAAGATAAAGAGCTAGGTTACAATTTCAGTGACTATCATTGTCGGCATGGGTTGGTCATGCAGAAACAGAAAATAGATAGAGGGGTCAAATCTTCGTTGGTCAGATTGTTTCTCCGTGTCACCGTGATGGATTTAGATGTGCGGACATAGCCTGCGCTATTCTGTTGATAGGGAAGAGTCAAGAATGATTTGATGTTGATTTTAGTGTTAGAATTCAATCAATTATGATCACTACCGAGTGATTATCTGCAGGTAGACATGATGATCACTTGTCAGCGATCAAAATTCCGATCGACTCTTCAGCTTGTAACTTGATGATAACTTGTCGGTGATCGACTCTTCCCTATCAAAAAAGTAGGGCTGTATGGTCAAGGCATTTTTAAATGGTTTGCGCTTCTAATTACCTCGTCTAGCTCGTAAAGTACTCCTTCAAGTTGCTTGAAATTCCTTTCCCATTAGAGAACACCATCAGCTACGTTCATCTTCGGGGGTAATTGTACAATGTTTAGGTAAATTTGAAAACGTAGAGGATGTAATCTGTAATTCCCTGCAGTAGTCAAGCTAAGAACTGCTCATTCATTGGCATTTCGGTGTAAAGAATAGCTCACTCGCTAACCATGTTTGATGCGAATAGACATAGCGATGTCGAAATCTCTCGGTAGATAATTTTAACAAAAACCGGAGATGAAAGGATCAAATACAATCATTGCATACTTTCCACGAACGGATATTGTATCAGTATCAACAAGCGACAGCTTCATCTAAAACATGAAATTGCGTGATTACTTCATTGACTCGTGTGAGGTCAAAGAATTCTTGTCAATATGCAGAAACAGCCATCTAATTAATCACAATGTCTTCAGACTTCTATGCATCCAGGAGTAACAGGGTCTCATAAATTGCATAGTTTACTATCTGAAACTCAAGATATTTCGGGGAAATATTCCGGGAAGTTTATATGAATTCCCAATTCCCGGGATTTCCCGTTGAAAATGCATTTCCCGTTAAGCCCTAGGAGGTACGTTAGTGCCTGCCATGCCTTAACCTGCATGATTTCTGAATGGATTGGGTGTGCGGTTTCCTTTCACTAATCGTTAGTAACCGCTGACCCAAGGAAAGAGATGGAGTCTCGTTCTCTGATCGTGTTGGTTGACATCTTAATGCTTTGTTTATCATCACCTCCTTTAAGTCACAAGTGCAGAATAATCAGAGATAAAGAAAATAGAAAGAAACAAACCATTTGGCATCTCGTTCAGAGAGCCTGCGAAGGTCTTCATGAAAACATTGCATAATTGCGGGTGAATTTATTGGGTATTCTTTTCTGTCGCTCATTGTAATTGAAGACAGTTGTGTAGTCTGCATCCATCATCAGTTTGCTCGCTGTGCAATCTGGGAGGTATTTGATGTGCAGCAGATAAAGAGCAGCTTGGGGAAGATTTCTGACCATCTAAGATCACAGATATCTGTCGGTCACCAAGGAAAGAAGCGAGAAGTTAATGAAGTTAACCCACAGAATTAGATTGTTTTCCCTGTCTAATTCTGTGAGTTAACCAGCAACTCCTTCCTGATGCCAGACTTAATCAGATACCATAGAAATATCCAAGGCAATTGATCTCGTCTCTTCTTTTCTGTCAGGAACGCGGTCAAATGGTCAATGCTACATAAAAGAAGATCTACATAGTTGATCGATGGCACCTGAAAAGCCATACTATACTTCAGAGTTTCTTAAATCAGTAACCACTCAAAAAGCACTAACAATGGGCTTCGGACCTTTGAACAACCCGATGTGCGCATTGATGTCTGATGCAACCGTTGCCGCACTCGTAATTGAATATTTAGATTTCAGTATTTAGAGCGCAAAATATCTTTGAAATATTAGCCAATTTAAGCGCAAGCTATTTTTAAAATTCAAATTTTTTGCTAGCGCAATTTTTCGGACGTTCTAGGTATTGTGGTAGGATCGGAGTGGTGCCACCAAAATCACGCTGATCTCCTCGTACGTTTGATTTCAAATTTTTGCCGTTCTGGAGTCCCCAAAAACTTCGGGTCGAAATGTTCGTTTCAAGGAAACATTTCGCATAAGAAGGTTGATGAAAATGTATCGTGTATATTTAGGTGTTGTGAAGAAAATCTTGTAAGGTTTTGTTATCTTAAGCAAAATAAACTTTCACTTTCACCTCCACATCGTGGTGCATACTGAAAATATATGAGATTCAAAAATTCTACTTCAGTGATACGATAAGCGATAACTGTTTAGGTCAAAGCAAGCCCGGCGGCAGATTTCTGGACGATATCCAATGTGGTGTCGCTTGAGTGATCTTTCTACGTCTCAATTCTGCTTGGACGGTTAATAGAAGCGCTACTCTTCACGAAAATTGTAATTATAAATCTGCTTGTGATGCAGTGAAGGGAAAAGCGAACTTCCGTGAGTTGTGAGCACGTAACAACGTTCGAGTAATTAATGCAAAAATTGATTGACCGTTCACTTGTAGCTCTAATGAGCAATTTCTTCAGCGTTTGAAATTTCGGAGTAGACACATCGCCATTGATTTTAAACATCTCAGGCCCAAGTTGTTCAGGAGAGGGAATTTACACTCATTCTTTAAAGTTGCTGATATTAACCCTTGTTAGAATAATCAACATGATAGACACCCGATGGAAATCCGAACAGGGCATGTTTCATATATCGAATGCCCATTGTAATAAACATATGGACGGAGCCATTAACGCACATGTTTTTTGTAGCATCAATATTTTGTGAATCAATGTAATAGTGATTAGCTTCTTAATGTAATAATGCACATAAGCAAAGAACAGACAAATTCAATATGCAGTACTTGCAGCTCATGAAATTTCTTCGAAAATAGTTCGAATTTTAACTAATGCAAAAAAACAAGTCTCAACGCTAGACTATAATCGATGAGACGTGTCATCTTTTTGATGCGTTGTATTGTAGAAAGTGTCTATATTTAGCAAATAAATGAAAGTCAGATAATCAAGGAATCATAACAAATCATCTAGTTAAACATCATACAGAAAATGTAAACTTAGTCATTACAAATAGATTTTGATTACACAGAACCATGTCAGTGATCAACTGACTGAATTAGACATGTGAGTCGCATAAAAGAAAAACGAATTTGCTCTGCGATAAGTACGCGCTTCTGGAAGTCTATAATTCTTGGTCTTACGTAAACGCTCAGGAACATAATGACTCAAAGAATGAGACTCATGCTGATAAAAAGGACAATGTTCTGTTCAATAACATGTCATCAAGATTAGGCATGATGCTACATTTACCAGCAAATGAACATATAGTGTGATGAACTCTTTTCTGGATCCTTCTAAGCATGGTTGCCACACTATGGGACTTCTTACAGAAGAGTGGTAAATCGTAAATCAGAACAGACAAAAACAGAGACCTATAAATGTCAAGTTTGTTGGGAGGCAGCAAACCTCTTATACAGCGAATAATATGCAATCTTTTTGCAGCGGTAGCACGTACAGAGGGAGAGTGAGCATCCCACGATAAATCATCACTCCATGTAACTCCAAGCAACTTTAAATTGGAGACCAACTGAATATCCGGATACAGTGGTAATGGCACATCGAATGAGCAACAGAATCAGCTTACTTTTTACATAATTCACACGCATGCAGTTTTCATCAGTCCAAGACTGAAACATGTACAAACAGTCAGAATTAACATCAGAATGATATGAGCGTATTTGTACGGTTTGTAAAAGTTAGTATATCAAAAGTTCAAGGCACTTGAAAGTTTCTGAATTTTTGGAATAGCATCATTAGAATTCTGCAGATGGTCTGCATTCACGATTCTAAACATCACGAAGTCAGGTCTTTCAGTGTCATAGAAGTCACAAAGTTCGATGGTTCGTCACAGGATCATCAAAAAATCATGAAATGTGGTTTTACGAAATTCATGAAAGCATTTGTCAGGTGAATTTTGGATGGACGAACCAAACTACGAAACGTCTCAGGAAGGACTATGGAAGCAACTATAATTCAAGTTTGGAATCACGCTCTTGAATCTGGAATCATATCCATTGCATAAAATGCATAGCTGCTATAGTGTGAAAACTCGTGATGAATTAGACGTCGACCAATTCATAGCAGATCTACATGTGCAGTTTTAAAACTACTGGAGTGCGTGAAGACATCACTGTTCTCTGGATGAAGTAATGGGTGTGACCGGATGTTTTATGTTGCAGTTTGTTTCTTGGCGGTGGCTAGGCCTTAAGCTAGCCTCAATTCAAATTTTGGATCAGCATTTTCTTGAATATCTTCCATCACAGAAAGAATTCCCAAGTACTATCCTGTCAACTGACAGCTACAAACAGGTCGCAAGTGATCTTTAAAATACTTGATTCAGGTCTTGCATTTCTTTTTACTGGAATTGATGCAGAAGTGCACCAAGAAGAAGTTGTTCGGACAAGACCGGACTAGATCGGACAAGGCGCAGAAAACATAGAAGTTTGCTGTGAATCTGGCAAAAAATGATGCAACATAGCCTGAAAGTAGAAAGTCTGCCACGAAGACGATGTTGGAACGAAAATCATGTCGCATTTATTGAATAATGAAGTTTGTGAAAAGGATGTGGAGAAATTCAAGAATGTTTGTGTGAATATCTTTGTGGTAGTTGCTTTGATGAATGGTGCTATAAGACGCAAACATGCTTCATCCGGATAACCGTCGTGATCTGAAATCGCTATGCTCAATATTCGGTTTATCTCTAACAATTCTGGAGTCACTGAAGTCTGTATTGAGCAATACATTCCCACGTTTGACTGAACAATCAGGAGCTGGATCAAAAGATTATTTCCGTGATAGAGTGAGGAATTAATGGATACTCCACAAGCTTATAAAACCAATACTCCGTCGTTTCACTGCTCTTCTACTGGTATGTCACAAAATGAATTTTGAGTAATGCCTCAAAATTCATACTGGAAAGGGGTTCACGAAGAAAATGATCTGGTCTATCTCTGTGAAGAATCATCTGAATAAAGAAGAGTCGATCAATATTGAGGAGATGTGCCGGTATCAAAAATCACAGACGAGTTCGGAATCCAAAATTTTATTTCAATATATTTTTCTAATACGTGATATTATCAGGGTTGCGAAAACTCCTAAATCTTGACCGCGCAGCCCCAAAAAATACCCGCCGCAAAATCGCTGTCTCACACCCCAGAGCACCGCAACCCCACACGAATCAATACCGTTGAAATGATGCAGGAAAACCACAATTTATAATAAGAATGTTTATTATCGACGCGTTTCGGTCGACAGCACTGCGACCATTATCAAGAAAAACTGGATGTGAAACATGATTGTATTGACACTGTAACATACAAAAATTCAAAATTCAAGGTCGCATACAGAAGTGAAAAACAGACGCACATGAGGGCATAGAGATAAGAGAGAACGAAACATAGAAATAGAATTAGCCAGAAAACTACAGAACTAAGAATAAGGTGCAAATTAAATAGACGACAAAACTCTGATTGAGGTGAGAGGATCACCGAAAGAAAAACCGGAATAAAATTCATACAATTAGGGTCAGAACTAATAAAAGCGGATTCAAAAACACGACGAAGGCTAACATCAGAACTCCTTTTTAAAACAACAAAATTATCAAAATCAGGGTAGTGGTTATTAATTACTAAAAGAATGAACCGAAAGGGCATTATTAGTGTCGAAGGACCTGACTGCATGACGGTGCTCCTTCATCCGAACATCAAAACTCCTACCAGTTTCTCCTATATACGACTTAGAACAATCCTTACAAGAAATACGATACACACCTTTACTATTATTACACTTTCGGGACGAGTTATTAATTAATCTAGATTTCAAGCTATTAGGATAAGTGAAGGCGATACGGGTATTATTTAAGTGCGCTAAACGACGATTAACCGGGTTATCTAAAGATGGGACAAACGGCATGGAATAAAACTTCTTAGGCAGCTCCCTATCAATGTTAGCTCTGAAAAAAGAAGATTTGGCTTTAGAAAGCCCTTTAGATAAAAATGCATCTGGATAACCGCGTTTTTTGAGACATTCCCAAACGAAATCAATTTCTCCAGCACGAAATTTTTCACTACAGATGCGAAAGGCTCGATAAAATAAATTGCGGGCTACATTTAACTTAATTTGATAAGAATGGAAAGAAAAGAAATGAATATAGCTATTAGAATGCGTTACTTTTCTAAACACTTTGAAAACTTTTTTTGTATGTTACAGTGTCAATACAATCATGTTTCACATCCAGTTTGTCTTGATAATGGTCGCAGTGCTGTCGACCGAAACGCGTCGATAATAAACATTCTTATTATAAAGTGTGGTTTCCCTGCATTATTTACCAGAAAAAGCTATTTTTTTTATTCTATACACCGTTGAAATATACTTATTTGATCATAATAAATAATATTTTTGGTTGTTAAATCATTAAAAAAATGTTGAGTAGTCTCACAACTTGTCAATTTTGTATATCGTTCAGCTACAATTATCGTATTTAGTTCCGTAGGCCTATTTATTTTGGTAGTTAGGATTCATGAATTCATCCTATTCATGAATATTTCAAATATAATAGGTCTGAATATGTAGGCCTACTTTAGCTTAAGTAGAAGCTAACCTCTTTATGGGCTTAAAGCTTAGTAGGCGTATATTCTGATCTGGATTTATTTTTCTGTTTAGGCAAGCTTTTAGATCAGTTGATTCATAACAAGATTGGATAACGCATATGTTTTATATTTTGATTAATCTGATAAATTGGATTTTGTCAATACTAGGAGAGAGATAGTGCGCACTGAAATTTCATGTTTGGAGACTATCAAATGGAGAATATGTTTTTATATATGTACTGAATTAAAAATACAAGGGCCACTTAATGTTAATGTGAAATGCCGGTATTGAATTATTGTTAAGCCTACTCTTGATTATAGGTTAATCATCATTTCATCTCTATTTTGTTCCACTGAACATTTTAGGCAGTTTCATTATTCATCCTGGGAAATAGGCTACACGTACTTTTCAGAGACATATTTTAGGCATTTGTATTATCCTGAATAATTATTTTTAAGACTCCACCAGAAATTGAAACCTAGCGAAATTGAAAATATAGGACGTGTAAGAAAAGCTTAATGATAATATCTCTGCTTTTCTGATACAAATAAATCTATTAAAAACTTATTCTAGACAAATACATGGCAATAGTTTTTGCCGTATTGTCACTTGTCAGAATCATAATAATTGTCGTTCGAATCGTTTTATATTTCAATTTCCTCATCACACGCGTTGCTTACGTCACACAGTTGCATAAAAGATTCATTCTTTTTCAAAGTGCGATTGTATATCATTAATTCCAGCACTTCGGGATGCATTCGCCGCCTTAACTTTCAAACTATCACTCCGAGCTGAACAGTCTTTCAACACAAGCAGACGACGTTGCACATGCGAGGAATTGTCGTGCATTGCGCAATACCATGTAGAAAAGACAAATCGTTGCATTTGTTCCGCATGATCAAAACGTCGCCGGTCATATCACCTACGACGCAGTGAAAAGGAGTTAAATTTCAACATCTTATCGTCAAGTAAACTGTGGTTATTCATTTTTATCTTAAGAGTTTAAAAACTCAAAACTTATCAATAGAAGAATCAAGCTTAAGTTCAAATAAAATTTGATATGCAATGGAATTCCATGCAAATAAGAAATTTTTACCAATTTTAATAAAGATTCCTTTTAAACATTACAGCGGCCTCCAAAGCCGCAGATACCCGGAAAACCCCGCAGAGTTCCAGTTTTTCCGAAATCCAACACCTCACCGCATGCTAGGGCTGCAGTGTGACTCGCTGCGGGGTTGCAACCGTACATGAAATGAATTTGGTTGCAATCAATGGAATGGTGGCATAAATTTCAATAATAATTCGGTTAGGGGTCTCGTCTCGCCGAAATAGCATCTACTCCAGTATATTTGCGAATAAAGGGTTTGTAAAAAAAAGTTGGGAAAGGTTGGTGAAAGTTTGTGAATTTTGCCTCAAGGAAACCGTGCGAACCCTGGTATTACTTCGACCAATGTAGCGTCATCAGCGTATTTTATCAACTTAGAGTTATTGGGCAGCGACAAAAGACCTGCTTGCTTCAGTGCATTGTTTTCTTATTTTGCTCTTAGCGGTATATGAATTGGTTCCGAGGTGTCATAATAGAGCTTTGGATATCTTGTAATTGTCATAAATGACTAGATTTCAAGCTGTCATCATTTCTAGAGGCTGTATTTGTGGCACAGCGAGAATCACTTCATATTTCTATCCGACTTCAGTAAGCAAACAGCGTCAGTTGAAGTTCGACTGAAACGACACATACCCATTCCATGGATTTCAAACAGAAAAAGAAAATGGAGCTAAGTTACTATCAGGTGTATTCGTGATCAGTGTATCTGAAAATTTGTTCGGAATGTCACCCTCCTTTGATTTTTCACTTGACTTTTCCTTATTCGACAGTGCTGTGAATGCTTGTCTTTATAATATGAATTGTGGTGAATTAGTACAATCCTCAGTTCCAATATTAGTTATAATTGACAATGACGAAAATAAGTTGCTACTGATTAATGCTCAATTTTTCATTCTGTGAATGATGGAAGGAGTCAAGATTTTTATTGATAATATCACTGAGAATCTCAGTTATTTGTACGCTTGAAAGTTATAGATAGGATTAGTTATTACCGTTGCAAATTTTCAAATATTTTGACTCACTAACATTTCAAGCATTTCAGCGTTTCAAGTCCTGTGTTAACTTCAAACTTAGTAGAAAGCGAGCAAATTGCGTTATCTTGAAGATGGAAAATTATCCTGAGTCTTCGTTGACCAGTTCGACGCGTCAGCTTTAGTTTTTTAATTCAAAATTCATCGTCCAACGCCTATGAGGTGCATTATATTTATAATGTACTCAGGACGCAGGAGGTTGCGAGACTCTTAACACATGTTCACCGAGTTCGATTGATTCACAAATATTTTGCTCTCTAAACAATCTAAGAGTTTGTTAATGTACAGCAGAAAAAGAGTGGGTCCCAAAATTCACACTTGAGGAGCTTCTGCATTCACAAGCTTGGTGAAGGACTTATGACTATCAACGACGATAGATATCTTCCGGTAACCAAGAAAAGAAGCAATCAGTTCATGACGCTGATGATTAACTCCATAAGACCTAGATGCTTCCTAAGGAGTGCCTGATGCCAGACTTAATCGAATGCTATGGAAACATCCTGAGTAAGTGATCTTTCGTCTCACCTTGTCTGTGAAGAACACGATTCACGTGTTTAGTGAAACATGACAGAAGATCTGTAGCTGATCGAGTGTCTGAAGCCATGCTGTTCTTCAAACACAAGGTTTTAAGTTTCAAGGAAGCAGACATATTGGTTAATTACTGCTTCAAAAATATTGCTAGCAATAGGAAGTAGGCTGATAAGAGTCGGAACATTTCTTTGGAACTGAAACTACAGAAGCTGTTCCAACAAGTGGAGTACTCACCAGTGGATGCACATCTTTTGAATGATTTGGATGAAAGTGGAACGCTCAGGTGGGAGTTGCTTCAAGCTCGAAACCTGGATACCATCTGGTCCACTGGACTTAGAACTATCGAGATCTGCGATGACCTTTTTGATTGTGACAAAGACATCAGCGATAAACCCAACAAACCGGAGTTACATTCGCGCCTACATTATTCGCATTCGTGTTTTCATTTCAGTGTGGCATTTCGAAACTATAGTAATGCCGCTCTAAGAGAATTCAATGCTGCAATAATCTCCGTCAATTAATTCTGCATATTCTGCAATAAGTTCAACATATGAAATCTAAGCAACCGTGTCCAATCCATTGTTGCGCACCAAAATTTTTGCTACAGTCATTTTAGTTGCGTAAAACACCCTAAATGCTATGTTATACTAATCATGCATGAGTTTAGGAATAAGTCATTCTAAAATTAGAAAAGTTATTTGGTTGTAGGTATTATGCTGCACAACATTAATTTATACTGCACTTAGTAGACCAGCAAGTTGCTGTTCCAGCCTATCTTTAAGACGGATCTAAGCCCCTGCTTTAAAGAGAGATATATAGATGATTTTAACCGTTGAAAATAAGAGTTACCACAAAATCACGTTCGTATGTGCACAAATCATTGATTTTATCACTTTCATTATATTTTACATCCTATGATTTTTTGTTGTTGTTATTTATCTTGGTACTAGTGATTGTTTGAATAGTAATCGACAGGAACTACCCCGAAATTTGTAATACATTAAGTTTGTAGATCGGTTTTTGGTAAACGTGTGTCATTCCTTCATCTAATTTATGCAAGTCAATCAACGAAAAATCATAGTCAAATAATTTATGCTGGTTGATGTTGTTCAATTATCGGTCAGGATCACAGCTATCTCATTCAGCAAATGCTGCGGTGCACCCATCATTTAGCAGTTTTTGTCGTATTACAAAGGAAGAAAAATATGGGCGTTTTCTAATCTCATATCATCAAGTATAACATTGAAATTCACACCTTGTCTTAGTGTGGTGGAATTGTAAGCGTCGATAAAAGATCGAAATGATTCTGTGGGGATAAACAGTTCGTGCCTAGTTTTGATTTCTGCTGAGTCACGACGTCAGCTGACCACAAAGCGGTTGTGGTTACTCATTATCTAAACGATGTTCTTTACGCGCTTTGTGTCCCTTCGGGCCACGCATGTTACATCATACAGATATGCCAGTTGGCCGTTGGTCATTTCTGTGGCTTGTTGGAGGCGCTGTGTAGAGAACTGTTGTACTTAACTTGCGTCTGAATTAGTTGCGCAACAGCCAGATGACCAGTGTGAATGCACTTTTCCCTAACGCTGTGTTCAACATGCTTCTAAAGCATAAAGCGACGCACATCTGTTACGTCACATCGCTTCACGCGGCAAAGATGCAATATAGCAGATGAAGGAACTCTACGTGATTGACAAAATGAGAATCCGTTCTCCTGTCTGAATCTGCGAGGGAAGACAATGAAAACAAAGATAAAGTCTGTAACTTAAATATGAGCTGATTATTGTGGGTCTTCAATGAAAATGTAACCGAACTGCTAAAAATGAATGACGCATTCTAAAATGTATAGATTTTCAATGTAAAGCCTAAATACAATTAGCAGGTATCGAACCGATGCTGGCCGTTCCGCCGACATGTTGTATAAGTGGAAGTGGACGTGACTACCCGAATTGTGATTGTGGTCTTCCACAAGTAATGTTTCACTCAGTTGAAGAGTGCCAATTATCCTCACTATCTGCTGGCATTAAAGAACTGTCATCTGTTTCAGACAATGCTGTTCGGTGGCTTCGTGTTGTAATGATGATCTTGCATGAGAATATTATTTATTCGCATGAGTGATGTTCATAATACAAATAATGAAAAAATGATGGTTTGACGTCACTGCTCCCCCCTTACTGGGGCTTGGACGGTGCTGACATAGTCAGACTTTCATCTGGAACGTTGTGATATTTTAGTCCGGATGCCCCTCCTGAGTCCTGACGACTTCCAATGACACTTTCGGGCACTTACTATGATTTACTTTCTCGACCCATGGTTATGCCAAACACTTAGACTCCGTGCCATGGAGACCACGGATGATGTTTATAATATATTACATACAAACATTATCAAATACAACTGCGAGTTAGTAGAAATAGGATTTTAGCAGCTGATGTGCAAACTTCAAAACTTTTGGTGTCACCAATATATCAGTGATAAATTCATTGTACTCCTCTCTGTTATGGGTTTTACTACCCATGTATCCACTTAGTATCCAACAAGCTGTCACAGACAAAAACACATAGCAACGAGTGTCCAACTGTTCAGTTAAGTATCAGTCCAGCTTTACTTTTCACTATGAAAGGAGGTAAGGCGCAAGGACTGGATGAGGCAATCACGAGTAATCAGTAATGATGATTTTTGAGGCTGTAGAAAGATGAGAGGGGCTTGCGACATGTAGAAATGGTTCCGCTAACTTTACAATCAGACTGCTGAATAGGTCAAATTCAGTTTTCCGTTCAAAAATAGTATTATTATGAAAAATGAAGCTCATTGTTATTAAAAAAATTTGTGATCAAATTGGATCAGGTAGTGACAAAATAAAATTGCTTTACTGTGCCTATCAGCGAGGCTTGGAAATTGGTTCCCATAACTTTGAGCGAAACCGCTTTTTCTCTTAACTTGAATTTCTCAAAAGCGACCGCCAATTTATGTAGCATTTCATTGTAGGCAGTTGATATATAAGCCCTACACACGCTTATGGAGGTAATCAATTAATTGCACAAAAGCTCTGCATGCTTCCATTCTCAACTTTGTCCCGTTCGCAACGTATTAAAATACAGTACATTGGTGTGTGGAGACACCAATAGACATTAGGCTGAAATAGACTTCATGAGAACTAGAGCTCTCTTCATTACTAAAATACAGATTGCAATTCGTTTTCAGTCATTTCGGGATTCGATTGGTTGCGGAGGGGACAAAGCATAAATTAATTATATTTTTATATCTGAATATTTCCGCAACAAGTGTTGCTGCACATTCAATCAATTTATTCAAATAAATTATATGACATGACTCTGTTACTTTGATATGAATTTAAATTATTTAATCCAACTGACCAAGTTAATTTCAGACAGTTTCTAAAATTTGAGAATGAGTCTACACAAAATTTATAGCAAAACCTTATTAATTTATCTTCTTTTACAACCTGATGGCACAGGCATTCATCAGATTATTAAACACCAAGAAACTGAATATTCGATTTACTACTTTTCACGCAAAAAACACTGTGGATGTACCTTGTATCATACGCCTTTCATATGTACGCATACATGCGAACCCAAGTTAAAGCATCGAAAATTCGTCCGTTGCTATTGCATTTTATTCAGATCTTATAATCAAGCAATGAAATGTTATCCGCTTAACATGTAAAGATGCATCAGTTAAGGAAAAGTTAAAAAGTGTCAGTAGCCTATGTACTAATATATAGCGGAGAATTGTAAGAAATTCATTTCTCTACACAATGATTCACGTAAACCAAGCTGCAAACTTCATTGAAGGACAAGCTGCTGCAGCACAACTCTCACACCTCCTTTATTATTTTGTATGTACACTTGAATGCAGATATCATAACTTGCAAATCTGCAAACATTTTTCATTTCAACCTCGTGCGTTCCTTATCGAGTCAGTGACATACTCGTGTAAGTCCCTATTCATGCAGTTATTTTCTTTTGGCTACTACGGATGCGTGTTAGCGCGCTGTGCGAGAATGGAATTCGAGTCATTTCGTGATTCTATGTGCATGCGATATGATAATAATAAGTTAGTGATTAAGCCCTCTGCATAGTCCTTCGAATCTGACGTCAGCATTTCAATGTGATAGGAATTTTGTTCAGACACAGGTGTCACAATCTGTCTCACTTACCCATGGACATGACTTGCATCACTCTCTCACACACTCACACGCACACATGCATATTCATGCGTGTAACTTCGCATTGCGATTGGCATGTCTCCGTTATGAACTAATCGACTTACTTTTGAATTTTTAGTCTAAGAAGAATATGTCGACTTTTTCTGTCGGTTATTCTGTTATGTAAGCGATTATAATCGTGACCACTACTTTTAATGTTGAATTATTTTCGATTAGTGCAGACGCCGTGAATTATGAATTGACGATTGATGAGGCACCGTCATCTATTCGAACCGAGAACTCCGGTCGAAGAACCTATCACCGTGGTCTATTACTGAGCTTGCTCAGTAGATGCTATTTACGGTAAAGTAGTAGCAATACTTATGTCATTTGCATGTTGACAACATCACGAGAATGGCCTCTTTTTGAAAGGTTATTGCAGCAACACTTTTGTTTACACATATGCAAAAGTTTCAACAGCTGAATTTTTATACATTTTTGGCTTTTATTCATTTTTGATAAATTAGCTAAATCTAGATAAAAGTCCAAATTACACTTCAGAGCGCACGAGGCTTCAATTATCAGACAACATATTGTATACTTCTTCATAATTTTTCAATGAGATATAATTACAAATTGAGAAGTTTTCTTCCGATTTCTCAATATTTTGTTTTCTGGAAAGTTAACGTTTGATTTTGTGATGGTCATCAATTAATATCACACCAGTAAATGAATGCCATTCAAAAAGTCAAAACGGTGGTTGTGTTATCCGAGGTCATCAAAAATTAGTGGCAGTAAAGTTGGGCTAAACAATCAATTATTTTAATTGTAGTTATTTAATGGCATCAGTCAATTGCAATCATTTATGACAATTTGATAGACTGATGGTCGAATTTCTATTTGAAGTTCACTTCAACTTATTAGGCCGTATACAGCTTTAGAGGTCGCATAATGTCTTGATATCACTTTTTCTCGAGAAGTGAACAGTGGAGGCCTTCTATTGATCCTATATTTCCTATTTCTGCTACGAAAATATGGGAATCATTTATGTCTGCGGAAAATCCTATATTTCAGGAATTGGAATATGCATCATTTACTTAATGCTCTTAATATGCCACATTAATAAGAAGTTTATTGTTCGAAAATCGATATTTTAACTTTGAAACTTAAAAAATGCTCGAACGAAATCTGAATCACTGAAACAAGAAGAACCTATGACATGACAATCCGTGGAATTGTATGTGATAAGAGATTTTATTAAATCGTGAACGTGATGCAACACTGGATGAACCAGTTGCCTTTGAATCACTAAAGTCAAATGTCTTTCTCCGCTCATCGATGCTACAGTATTTGCAGACAGTGATTCGTTAGGTGCTTCCACCACCGATTGCATTTTCGATAGTTGAGATTTATTTATATCTTGTACAGTGCTGTACGTTCACTTAGCTGACAATTAATGATTGCGCATTTACCAATTTTTCAACTGAAAAATGTAAGTCGAGAAACTAGATATCTCACCTCGCCAGATGTGGTTTCCGTGACTCAGTGGTTTAGTGCTTGGCCTAGCGATTTCTTGGTCTGAAAATCGCTCCTTAAAAATGTCTTCCGGACAGAGGGCATCCGGACTAAAAAAGCTACACAGCGCTTCAGAAAAGTCTGATTATGTCAGCACTAGGGCTTCCAAATCCCGGACGATTTCTGATCCCGGGATCCCGATCGGGATTAGGGGATCAATCCCGGGATCCCGAACTTTTTTGACAGTTAGTGAATTATTGCGTTAAAAGACATCAGGTGTTTGTACACGGGCACACCAACGTTCCAAACTCTATTGATCCACATTATACGTGCACATTCAATGTATCCATTTGCTGTATATGTACATGTAAGTAACCTGATTATTTTCATCAATGTGTAATTGAGACGAAGCACAAGAATGTCATACTCTATACTCCATTGAAAAATTCAGATGACTCAGAAAAATTCTTTATGAAATATATGAACTCTCTGTATTGGAAAATACAAAACATCTTTACAGCTTGATAACAAGATCAACAAGTAGGCTAACAAACGTCAAAGTGAGCTTCTAGAAAACTTAGAGGAAACGAAGGATTACTGTGGGGGAATCTACACTAGATAACTTTAACAAAAATGAATGAAAATAGTGGGCTATCAAATGCATGAGCTCTCTTCTATAAAAATTACAAAACAAGCCAATCAGCATATTTGAAAGTTAGTAAAAACTAGAAACAAAATAAGTCAACAAAATAAAGCTGATGACAATTGCATGTACTGTACATACATATCTAGGTGAACGTTCTATAAAAATCTGCTACGGAAAAACAATAACAACATACATGTAAGCTACTATACACAAGGGTCATGCGCAAATAGTATATGATGAGTAGAAGATGAACATTATACATGTACAGACAGTACATTGTACATGTACGTTAAAGGCACTAATTTTAAAAGCAGTCAATGGGCAAATGTGCATGTAAATATGTGAAAATCTATAATCGGGTATTATCATGCAAGTTGAAATAGGATCGTAAGAAGGCCAGTTGGCTCAAAGTGTCATCACGAAGACTGCCTCGAACTTTGTTTAAAAATAGTCCTGCTGCAGAGAAAGCTCGCTCTGCTTCCACACTTGTTGGTGGAATAGTCATCAAGGCAGCGTGCAACAGTTCGAGGTACTTACCTCTCTGTCCAACTGACCTCAGGAACTCCAGCTCTCGTCCTATTGTCTTTTCAAGGCTGGGGGGCCCTTCTTGCTTTGTCAGGTCTTGACCCATTGCCCTTTCCAGGCGTTCCTCCATAGTGGTGGGATCCAAGGAGGCAGCTGTTGAGGTTGTTTCTTCTTCACAATCCGGAGCGAGGTTCATCTTCTCCGCCAGATTTATCAGAAGATATTTTGCAGCATTGAATTCCGTGTTGTTGTTTGCTCTCCCGCCTTTGGATAGAAGACGGATTGCGATGATAAGATTCCCGCGCCTCTCTGATATGCGCAACTCAAATGCTGAACAGAGTCGTTTTGCAATATTGCTTTGCTGTCGCTGTAATTCCTCGATAGCGAATTGAACCGCGGTTTCAGCCATGCTTAAATTGCACTCTCGACGCGACAATGTCTTCACGGTAAGCTCGAGCGGCTTCAATGCTCGGATAATGGCATTGATGAGGTTGATGTCTTTTTGTTGGAAGGGAACGTCAAGGTCTTGACAGACGAGTGATTTCTGAAGACTCTTGTGCAGAAGATAGAATCACTCCAGCATGTATAACAAGGAGTTCCATCTCGTCTTGCTGTCTATGATGAGTTTCATCTCCTTGCCGTGATCAACCTTCACAATATTCTGAAGATGGTCGTTACGCACAGTACTTCGACGGAACGTGTTAACAAGCTTACGTACCATAGCAACCACTTCTGCGATTCCAGATTGCAATTCGACGCCGGCTGTTGAATCAATGTCCCATGGACTGGTAGAATCTTCATCATCTCCATCGACGTTATCCCCCTCTTCATCATCCAATTCAGTGTCATCGATGATCGCTTCCTTTTGATATAGAACGTCACTCACTGCCAGATGAACGCCATGTGCATAACACAACTGATGCTCACATGGGATGATAGTCCCGAATTTCTTCATCACAGATGCACCATCCGTTGTGCAGCAGATGATGTCTTTGCACAGCTGCAAGCCGAAGCTGTCAATATGTGCAGTCAACAGTTCATTCAGACTCACGGCAGTCCCTGAACCGGGTACTCGGATTAGGCCCAGGTTGAATAGTTGATCCTTGGCATGAATATTGACGTTCATGTATTTCTTGTTGTTGAGTCCTGTCCATTCGTCCAATGTCAGCGAAAATCGCTCGCCTTTATCACGCCGCAGTTGCAGTTCAGTCTTGTATTGCACTTTCACTGTAGCGGCGAATTCAAGCACGCGAGCTCTAACAGTTGTCGAAGAAGTTGGAACTTTCACGCCATACGAAAGCAATGCAACTCGTAAGTCCTTCGATGTTATGAAAACGCTGAAAGGGATACCGTCCTTGGCAGCCATTCTAGCCAAGACTTTGTTCGTTGAATCGACGTTGGATTTGTAATAGTCTGTCATTAAACGAGGTTTTTTCGTCGGGCTTGGTCACTGTCTGTGGCGGAGCTCTGTTTCGATGTACTGCCACCATCACCAGGTTGTGTTTCGTCGCTCCTAGGATCAATTTCATGTTTCGTACGAAGATGAGTGAATAACCCTTTCGTCGATCCGCCCTTAGTGCTGATGATCACCGAACAAATTGTGCACTTTGCCTTCTCTTTCTTCACTCTCTCGAAGTGCTTCCAAGCTTTAGATTTCAATAGCTGTGTCATATTACGAAATGTTCTGTACTGCAACATGCGGAAGGAAGTCCAACGAAGCTTACGAATCCCACGAAGACATAGTGAAGCCAGGCGGGAAATGAGTGTATCAGTGTACAGCGGCAAAGTTGACACCAGAGGGAGCCACGAACTCCTAAGGCGGCAACAGGCGTCCAATTAGCAGAGCTATAATGGGAGTGTATCATTGTTTTGTGTAATACGAACAATGAAAGCGAAATGGGAAGATAAATTGGCTGCAGCGCCTACAGCTTGTTGACTGTGGCTGACCAGTGACCATCTGAGCTGCAAGTTGGACGTGATTATTGCGCAATGCGGGGCAGCCGTAGAGCACGTGCTAAGTTTTCTCAGATTCCTATTGACGACACAGTATTACACACAGGCTTTCGAAGCTTTTACTCGCAACCGCATCCTTTGTGGCGCCCAAATGTTGTCAATTGCAGACATGAAGGTCTGAATCGCTCATCATAGGGGGCCTAACTAGCTAGATTAATTAATTGAATTGAGACATTCGGAAAATGTTTCCACAGCCCTAATACATTCTTCTCGTTTTAAAATTATTTCAGTGTATAGGATGGGATTATGCGTCAATAGTTAGCTACATGTAATTGCATGTTGTCTGGAATAATGATAGATAGCCGAACCAGCACCTCAAGTCAGTACATGTTCACAATTTCTAGTGTACATTGTAATTGTATACTATTGTACATGTCTGGTGCTAGACTTCTCAGACAGTTTTAGATTAGAAAAGTGGGCATTCGGCCACCTACATGTAGGACTACGTCCAATTGTCTATGATTGACTACTTCAACTTGGATTCAGTAATCCCGGGATCCCGACTACCCCTGAAATTGGCTGAATCCCGGGATCTCGGGATCCCGGGATTGGAAGCCCTAGTCAGCACCGTCCAAGTCTCAATTATGGAGGAATGGTGACGCTAAAGCGAAGACAAAAAATGCGCTCGTGCTTGCAAATATCAACAGTTGATGTCAGTTGCGCGCCCTTGGAATCAGGAAATTATGTTAGTGGTAAACTAATGTCGTCACTCTATTATTGCCATCAGAGCAACTTAAGATGGATAAAAACATTCACCATGCCACTTTCGGCGCCCAAACTGCCCATCGATAGCCATTTTAAGCGTCTTGGGAAGAAAAGCATATCGGTCATACATAGTGAAATAAGTAAAATGAGAAAGAAAAAAAGAAGATACTCAAATGAAGCTAAAAGCCGAAGAAGACTGAGAATGTAAGAGATAATGTTATTTAGTCCAGAACCGGTCTGATGCCCAAGCTTAGTGCTTTATAGAGGAAGGCACTGCAATTGAAGGATTTTTCAGGCGGCTAACCGTTTGCTTGTTATTGGCAAATAGAAATTGAAGTCTCCATGCAAAATTTTTCTTGTTTGTAGACATGGCCTGTCAATGCTGGAAACTGCTGAAGAAAAGTTATCGATAGTACAATCGCTGATTGAGAAAAACCGAGATAGCTCGATGAAGAATTTTCATCGTAATGCCGAGATTTTTAAGAAATTTTCTTACAGTATAATCTTGGATAAAAAGTAATATCTAAAAAGCTTTACTACTATTGCGTGTAAACAAACGTAATTTCATAATATTAACAATTTAATAATTAACAGATGAAGCACGCATACAACAATTACTTAAATGAAAGCTGTTTGTCATACTGAAAGGTGCTATTACAAGAATGTCAGAAAAGCTTTTATTCATTTATCACATGTCACTGATTTTATCATATTTGTCAGGCTGTCAATGCAACTCGGTGGAAGCCCACTGAAGCCCTTTATCAATTCCTAAGTAAAAGAGGCACTACCCAATGAAAAAACGATATCCGCTTAAACAGGCCTACATGAGTAATCTTTAGATTAAACAGATAAGCAGCGCTATTTATGTCCCTACAAGGGTATAGGAATAGACGATTTTCATCTCATTTGTAAATTCGTTGCACATTATTGATGTATCAAAAGAGAGAGAGAGAGAGAGTCTTTGATAATTGAACATTGAAGTCTAATTTTTAAGTAATTATTTTCAATGCATTGTTTTCCATATTGTTTGTCTCCCATATTTCATTTCCAATTATTATGATTGTTCAACATCTTTGATGCCATCGCATCGATTGCGGTCATGTATATAGAAGTTTGTTTTCGTTTGCCTTGTCAGCACGCTCGTGTACTGACCGAGGATGCTTTATGTTTCTGCTTTAGCTCTTAGAAGATTTTCTGTGTATCTTCTGTTTTTTTATTTGTAACTAATTTTCTTAACTTTTCTTAAGCTTTTGAGTAAATTATTATCATAGTCATCGCATCACCTGCGACTACAGAAGAAAACCTTGCCCTGTGCGTGACTTTCTTCCCTGCTGTACTGGTTTCTGGAGATGTAGGTGTTCGCTGGTTGAGTCAATTATTTAATGATTTCCTCGGAAGAAACGATGCCTACTGACTGGATGAAGAGCATCCTAGTCCCCATTTTCAAAGGAAAATGTGATCCTCTTAATTGTGAGTCGTACAGAGGTCTCAAACTTTCTGAAGTGGCTCTAAAGATCTGCGAGCGAGTTTTAAAAATGAAAATCAGATGTCAAGTAAACATCAATGAGATGCAGTTTGGCTACATGCCAGCAGAGGTACGATTGATGCCATTTCTATTATGAGACAGCTTCAAGAGAAACAGCTGGCAAAGAACCGGAAGCTCTATTTCGCTTTCATGGACCTCGAAAAAGCTTTCGATAGGTTCCCCAGGGATCTGATAGCTTGGGGATTGCGTAAGGCTTAGGTGGATGAGTGGCTGGTGAATGCAGTTATGACGTCCGCAACGCATGGACGTCGGTGCATATGCACTCAGCGTACAGTGAGCCCTTCGGCGTTAGCTCTGGACTTTATCAAGGGTCAGTGCTGATTTCACTGCTATTTGTTTAGGCAGTGGATGCGATCTCATCCGAAATAAGTGGTGGTCTTCCGTTCGATGCACTTTATGCTGATGGCCTAGTACTGGTGGCAAAGAGTGAGATAGAACTTCGTCTAAAATTAAAAGCATGGAAGGATTGCCTGTCGAAGAAAAGCTTGAATGTTAATGAAAAGAAAACAAAGGTGATGCTCTCCACACAAAGACCCACCGGCCCTTCAACTCGGCCAAAGTTTCCCTGCAGTACTTGTCGAAAAGGTGTCGGCTCCAATTCTGTCCAGCGCATCGTTTGCCACTCATGGACGCACAAGAGATCTAGCGGAGTTAGAGGGAGCCTAGCCACTGGTGAGTCGTCCTTCATGTGAAAACCCTGTCAAGGCCAAATGCGCTCTCTTTCAACCACAAGTGAAGAACAACTCGGTCCCAAAGTGGCGGGTCACACCCATCAAGCTGTGAGCAGATTTTGCTATCTTGGTGACATGATGGAATCCGGTGGTGGTTCAGGGGCTGCATTATCTGCACTAAAGATGAGCGTCGGGTCGGGTTCCAAAAATTCGGATACCCGAGTCGAACAAAATTTCAACCCGACTCGAACCCGACAAAAAAGTTCCAGAACCCGACCTTAACCCGACCCGATTATATTCGAGAAATCAGAAACATTTCTATATATAAAGCTAATGGTTGATCCTAATGTGATACCGGGCGGTAGTCTAACTTCTTAGTAGTATTATTTTAGTATTTTATTAAAATACGTAGTAGTTAGCATATTATTTTCTCTAGGCTAATAAAGTATTCAAACAAATACTAAATGAATAGCATAATTACCCACGAAATTAATATGACCTGCAACACATGACAAAATTCGAAATCTTTACAAAAAAATCGACTGCTTTGCGATATATATTGTAGGTGTAGCAGCATACTCCTTCAAAACTCTGATTGAGACACTTTGACTCTCAATGTTAATGAAGATGTCAAGCTCCGAGCAGCTGAACTGCATCACTACATGTAACAACATAATTCTGCAGATAGATGCTAAAATTTCAATTATATAATATTTGATGTATAGTTAAGCTTCCGTTCCTATGTAAAGCTTATCTCAAATTAAATTTCATTTCTTTTCGTCCATCCTGCGAGCCACGATCTACATGTCATTATGAGAATGAGGCCTTTAGAGACCACAAGAACAGATTCCATTAAATTGAAAATGATATTTCGTTGTTTTAGAAGCAAAACATGTAGCGCAAAGTATTTTATTAGATCAATGATTCACAATGAGAATAATGTGATAAGTCACAATTTCTTGAAAAACTTCATTAAAATGATAACATATTTCGAAAATGATATACATATACATATTCGATATACATATACATATGATATACATGCGATATACATAACATATTCGAAAAATGATAACATATTTTTTAAAGTTCAAAACATTCTTTAGATTTGCATGCTCCAACCCGAAAAAACCCCAGTTCGGGTTATTTCGGGTTTTAGATAAAAGAGATAATCCCATCCGACCCTACCCGACTTCTCAATTGCTTCGCTCATCTTTAATCTGCACGAGTCCAGTCTGGTTGGCGAAAGTTTCGAGAGTTATCACCATTCTAACATCGAGGGCGACTCCTTTACGGATGAAAGGCCGTGTATGACGTGTGTGAGGTGTATGATATACTGCAGTGAAACATGACCCATGAAAGTCGAGGATCAGCAAAGAATGGTGACAGCAGAACGCAGAATTATACGTTGCATGATGGGCGTGTCTTTGAAGGACAGGTTCGCGTCTTTCATGTTTCTCCAGCTTCTTGGAATAGAATATATCAAGACCGTCTTAAAAAGGAACCGTCATAGATGGTTCGGGCATGTTCTCCGGAAGCCAGAAGATAACTATGTCAAGAAGGCGTATGGCATGGACCTAGCGTGGCCGACGCCGAGAAGACCTGGCACGAAACGGTGCTTGCTGATTGCAAGGAGCTTGGCCTGAAGGAAAGTGATGCTGCCAACCGTGAATTATGGAGAAAATTCATGGGAAAAACCCGCCCTCCCTACGAAGAATGGATAATGGACGTAAAGCGAAAAAGTAAAAGTAATTGTAACTGCCATAGTCCTTGGTTTACATCTTTACTAGATCGAATCAGCTCAGCTAGTTCCACGTTTTCGACAGCGCACGTTCGATCCTCTCTACATGTGAGTGTCTTCATTTTGTCAAAACGATGAATTTGAAATCATCTGTATCAGGCACTATTTTAGCCCTCTGAGACTCAAATCAGGGGATATAGCATGCAACTGCGATCTCCGAAGTGAGTTAAATTCCTTAAGTATATTTCTGTATAAACCGGTAGCCAATCAATGCTAAATTTTCATGTAGAATGATTCAGAGAGAAGAAACAAAGGCTAGATGAATTCTACAAATATAAACATGCCCGTCCCTCTGGTCTGATGTTTTATGGTGAAATATACTAAGAATATTCTTGCATGCTCTTCGGAAACTGTAGCTAGCTGATTATCTGAGCGCGGTCCTTACCCGTCCCCCGGCGGGCAATAACCTAGCGCCACCCCTGGATCTTGTCTTCTCCATTTTTTAAATTAAGTTAAGAAATGGGTTTGAATTTAGGCTTTAAAATCCTTTATTGCGGCTTGAATTTTTGCATGCATCTAAACAAACGCAATGCGGTAGGTTTTAATGAAGACACTTTGTTTCTCTTTTTAAACTTGATGCCATGGACATGAAAAATCCCGTGTATCAGTATGGACTTCCCTTGTGATGCCTCTTTTCTCTCTCTCCCTTTCTCTTCCTTCCGTGTCGTAACTGTTTAGCGCAAATTTCCACTCTATACTGTCCGCTGGTCAGTCTGAATGCGAGAAGGCGACAGAACACGGTGTGCGCAGCAGGAAGAAGAGATAAGGCTGCGCTGACGGCTCGTCTGTCCGCTGCCTAAATTCTCTCACTGTATGCGTGCCAAGGGGAGGAGTGGACAATGGCAAAGTCCAAGCTGCACTCTTCCTCGATCAATGGCCAGCCGCAGATGGGGAAGAGTTGAAGATCATGATGTCGAGATGAGTCATTGAAGCAAAATACTACTCTAATCATTCGACTTTGAGTAGAATGTGACACATTGAAAATTGACATTTTATTCTCAACACACAGAGGATGGAACTCTAATTCACAGAAAATTTGGAGGAAGAAATTTTGGCAAATGATAGAGTAGAATTAGTAGAAGCAATCATGACCAGGGAGTATAAGAAATTAATTGAATTTCAATTTATTGATGTCATATTATTTCAATCATCAATTATTTGATTACATCAAATTCGCATGACAATAAATTGATGGTTCATATTATCTGTGCATGATTTTTACCCTTCTCTTATAAATTGACTGAAGAACTTAACACTCGATGCAGAAGCAAGCATGCCGGCACGTAAAAGGGGCAGCATGGGCAAGGATAAAAAAGGGCATTTTGCATATGCACACCTATATACAAGAAATTGGACTATTTTATACGCCTTTATTTATTTAAATTATATAACCATAGACCAGGAAGCACTTACTAGTTTCCCTGCCTCGCGAATCGCGCGGATTTCCATACTAGGCGTGGTGTAGAACGTTGTGGATCGAGCTTGATTTCATTACATCGGAGCATGATAATCATCGCTTTGCAATAACAATTAGCTGCGGTAGGAATAGTTCCGTAGTCCATAGGTTATTAGTCCATAATATTGCATGTTCGCATCGGTATCGGCACCTTTATTTGTATCTCAAGTATGGGACCTTTTATTTGAAAATTTTGACTTTATATGTGATTTTTGAATTACTTTTCTTCTGCTTAAATGAATACGGAGTTCAAATGATCTTATATAGAGATCTTATATATATCTTATATATCTTTAACAAATGCATAAACATAATGCCATGATTTAACAATATTATAAGTAGGCTCTATTCCGATGAAATAACGTGTGAAAATATGAGGCTTATAGAATAAGGAGAAGTTAAAAATATGACAATGTGATATAACCGAAATCGAATCATATATTGTAGGTTCTATATACACTTTTACGTACAGTGACTTAATTAAACTTGATATTCTTAATGTGTACTTAACTGTAAGGTTATTCTTATTCATGACACCGGTATCCAGCTTTGATACGGAAAATATTCAAAAATAAAATATTTGATCAAATCATTATGATCTATTTATGTACAAAATATCAAACAATATAATCTAAACCTCTGTGATAACTCTAATGATATAAACAAGAAAAACAAGAGCCAGATCAGAAATGTCCAAAGTATGAGAGTCTCTTTTCATTGAATTTGATGAATTCATCAGCAACGGTGTGGATATTAACATCGTTCATGTAATCCTTATGCAATACTGCAAACAAGATATTGTTAAGGTGGTTTGGTCCAGTCTTGGCTCTGGTCCATGTTTTCAGGCGTCGTATTGCGCTGAAACTTCTTTCCGCTGTCGCTGAGCTCATGGGTACTGTGCAATAATATTTCAGCAAGTCGTGGGTAATTTTGCAAGCTTTTTTTGTCATTGGCATTGCGTTAAATATATCACAAATTGTTGATATCTTTGTAACCGTCTTTATTCTTGGTTTGATCTGTTCATTTCTCATTTTGAGGAGGACTGGCAAACCCTTTAGTTCTTCTTCAAATTCTGCTTTGCGAGATTGTTGAAGGTTCATTACTCTGGACACAATTGGAAATATTTTGTCAAATGATTCCTTCTCGAGTTTGCCATTTACAGAGTCTATCAGGGCTATTTCAATATCTTATAATATTTTCAAATCATTTTTGGATAATCTTCTCTGCATTGCTCCGTCATCAAATTGATCAAATCAAAATATTTCTGGGAAAAAGATTGGAACGTTGTATCCGGTGTATCAATATCAGGCAGGTCTGTCATATTTCGGACAGTATTTCTGGCAGTTTTCTTTTTCTCTTTTCCTTTCTCTCCATGATGCTATCTGTCATTTCGTCCCCTAATTCTGCTTGTAGCTTTTCTGCATGACTCCATATCTTACTAGCTTCGTCATTGCAGCACATTTCTTTTAATCGTTGCTTCGCAAGGTTGATGACGAAATTCGCTTCTTGAGCACTAACATCAGATCTTTGAGTAGTCCTGGAAATATTCTCCATTATACAGATCACGTCGTATGAGCACTTAATGCTAGAGATCAAAAAAGTGTCCCTCAATTGATTCACTATTCCTTTCGACTTTTCGCGAGTCTCCCAACTGTATGACACTACCTATTTTGTAAATGTGACCGCAGACTTGCCCACGCCTTGTGAAAAGTCAGCATTGTTTCTATTTGCCCATCCTCTATATAAATTGCACAATGGCAAATTGTACCTGTCAAAATGCAAGACACAGTAGAATAACTTGGCCGCCGCGCAAAAAGGCAACATAGAAACACGTGCCCACCTTGTACTCGTAAAAAAGACAACATATGTACATTAATAACTTATGCCGACCATGTAAAAAGGCAAAATAGATCTATTTGCTCATCCTACAAAACGGCAATCATGTTGATCAACTTGCCCACTCTGTCAAACAAAAGGCGACACATAACTTGTCCATCCTGTCTAAAGGAAACGTCCTAATTGAAGTCACTTACAGCGTACTTGAAAAAAGGGCAATATACGAGCGTAATATAGGTAGTGATGAAAATTTTCCGGAAAATTTTGAATCAAAATTTTCCGTGGAACATTATTGAAATTTTGGAAAATTTTGAAAGCTTTGATTTTTTTGATAGGCCTTATAATTTGAGCGCTTCCACTGCCGAGGCAGCTATACGTACCAATAAATTGGGTCTAAAACTTAATTTCATCATCATTTCGATTAAGGTGATCGTAGCAACACGAGCTCCGTCCGCGGATTTTTGAACATTCCTTTGCCACCGCAGTGGCTTGTACTATAAATTGTTAGCATTTTTAATTATCACACAGACACCGTTTGGGATAACGTGAATCTTGCTTTACAATCGGCATAATTTCATGCAATGTGAAAGATATGCAGCAAAAATAATATACTTCATTTTGGAGTTTGCTTATTAGCTTGAAAGTTAAGCTTTATTATGCAGCGTTGATCAGTGATACAAATTCTTCAGTGTTGATGAACAAGTGAAGTATAAGCACACTGTCCACGCAGCATTCATAAGTGACCATATTGGAAGACACAAAGACCGCAAACTCGTGAGATATTTGGTCACTAAAGATATCTGTGATGAGCAAAAGAATATCTATGATAGCCTCTAACTTCTGGTCTATTTTCCGACATCTTCGTTGAGGATACACATCCTCCATTTCTGTTCATAGTTCCAATTCGATTTCAGATCTGCCCAAATGAATTTCAGATATGATCCACATGAATTGCAGATCTCCAGTTGAATTTAAGATCTTTTCAAAGTTGAGCTTCTGACAGATATATGAAATTCAGCTAGAGAAATCTGAAATCCATCCAATGTCTGAAATTCATTTGGAAGGATCTCAAATAGACATGGAAAAGGTGCAGTTGGTTACAAAAGTTACATACAGGGATGATAGAGAAGTTTCCGGTCTTTGAATATTACATAGTCTTTTCTAACGACTATAATAAGTCTCCAAAACAAAGGCAAAAACGTCAATCACCAAAAAATAAATTTCAAAATTTTCTGGCAAATTTTCCATTTGCATCACTAAATATAGGTAATTAAACAAATTTGCCCATCCCGTGAAAAGGCAATTTGCCCCTCCTGTAAAAAGGCAGTATTGCCCACCCTGCCCACCCTGTGCCGGCATGCTTGTGCAGAAGTTCGCTCAGAGACGACTGATATTTGGAAATATTTTGATTTACGTTATTTTCTTTTCTTAATAGTCCATCACTCCCATGGAAATCGCACCTGTGACAGCAGCGGACAGCACACACACACCTCTATTAAATAGGAGTCCATACACTATCCCTCATCGGGGAATATTGCAACATGATTTATGAAGGTTAACAGCTGCAAGGTTTCCAATGTCTGCATCCAATTATTGCAGGTGTGCGTCATTGATAGTTTACTTAAAGAAGTCAGTAGGGATTATCAATTTGAATTGTCAGTTAATTGATTACTTACGAAGGCCAATTTCTATTCATTGATTGAAAATAACAGTTAAATTGCAATAAATTTTTGATAATTCCTGCTCGTTAATATCGGGTTTTGCAATGTATATTTCGCACCTAAATAGCGGCAATATGCTGAGATTTTTGGATAAACTGCAGGTAGTTGGGTAATATTTAACCTTCAGCTCAACAAATTTCAATAAGTAACTTTCAATAATTTCAATAACTTGACTAATATCTATTTGACTACCTACTTTTCTTACTTGATGTTATGTAGAACATCCTCCTATAATTACATTCACGTTCCATGCGCAATTATCTGATTGACTTCATTAAATCAACTTTCAGACCTTGGGAGGGGGGGCAGTGGACTCGGATCCATCTTTTTCTTCATAACTTTTTGATTGATGATGTATCAATGACTGATGCCCACGTAAATTTTTCGTAGTGATTCTTCATGCGATTTGTCGTTACACTTGAATTTATAGAAGTATGGTAGGAATCGTCAAGTGGTCCATCGGATCCTTCACACGCCTCAGAGGTTCTGAATTTTATACTAAAATTGTTTACTTTCATGTGCAGATTGATAAACTGCATGTCTATGATAGTTTATATCATGTGTGAAAATCATCAATTTATTGCTTATATCCAAACTTGCGTAGTAATTGTAATTACGATTACTGTAATTAGTAATTGTAATCAATTACTTTTTGTGATGAGCAATTTATAAATGTAATCAATTACATTTTTAGTCATGTAATTGAGATGTAATTGCAATTACTTCGCGGTCAGCTCTGTTCATTAACATGCAGTTTAAATTGCCTTACTCTCGTCGATAATGCGTTAAAATACTTAGATGTGCACCGGGTGTACAACTACCAGAAATTTGTTACAACGAAATTTGCTGCGAGAGTAAGTCGAAATCTAAATTAAGTGCAGGTGTTTTGATATGCTCTCCCCTCTAATTGCTGATATGAAAATTGAAATCAGAAAACTACTATTAATTTCCCTTCGGAAATCATTCGCTTATCATCTGAATGGGCAGACTGTTAAATAGGATCTTTTCAATATATAAGTGATAAACATAATTTTGAACAGAACGACTTACTCGCCAATTCATTACACATGAGGAGAGGAGAAGCGTTGTTTGTCCTTCTAGTAAGTATTTTTAAAATTTTTAGACATTTTAGGATATAAAAATTTTCTTTTAAATCATACTTTGTACCTATTGAAAAGTAACTAATCATTAGCTTGTTTTTTTTAACTTTGTTACCTTGACGCACTTTGCTACGTTGAATCAAATATATAAGAATGAAAAGAAGTTATTTAAGACGTACTACCAGAAACTTGGCTTTCCCAAATTTTTTTCTTAGTCGGATAGGATCGCACAGACTTTCGCAACATTGATTTTGATTACAAATGTGGGATATATTTCAAACATACGTGGGTCACTCCATCACGATTCACCCAATGTTCGGAATATTTTGTGGTATTTAGTCTACAATTTCCCTCCTTTTGGATTTGTAATCGAAAATTAATGTTTTTAGACTGCCATGTGATCGCGCAAAATTGATTATTCGACTGTCCTTTGTGCTTGAAAACTTAGTCCATTTTCAAGTACAAGAATACGAAAAGTTATAAAATATTCAAAAATCATGAGCTACAACATATGAAGGACATCACTGCTATCAAATTAGATTGAAATGTCTGTTTAATCTCGTGTCTCTCTCTTGTTTAGTGTGGGATTTCCTTGTTAATCAGAATGGCTTCGGTGATCTGTATTTCATTTATATCGGAGAATTTGGCTAGCAGACATAGAGATTTTTGGGTGCTGTTTGATGAAGCCATTGTCCTCATGTTGTTTTGATCGACGTGTCAATTGGCTTTTCGTATAACCAAAGTTACAAATGTTCTATGGACAAGAATGCTGATGAACGACACGATCAGTTGCTGTTGTTTTATGCAATTAAACATTAAGGATGAGCCTTAAGCAAGCTTAAGCTACTAAAAATCTAAGGATTGCTAACCTTCACTTAGCGTATAAGAATCATAGTGTAATAGTGAAAGGAGGAGGGCATAATAGGCTGCAGGCTAATGCGAATGTATAAGACATATTTTCAGATGGTGACGAGACTAGGGGACAAGATATTATGGAGGAGCTTGGTTATCGTTCAGAAATTTCGGTTCAATTCTTCTCTGCTGAGAAAAAAGTCTTAGAGTATGAGGACTTATCCAGTCTCCCACAAGTAGGCGGTGTTATCCATCATTCAGGCGCCGTTGCCTTTATGTTCCCGACACGCGTCTTGAAACACGCAGACATGAAGATATAATCCTTCCCATCGACAGGCAATTGGTGATGACGCGGATACAAGTACTGCGCTTCGAATGCCATTTTGTCCTCAATTGTGAAAACCATTCTATCTATCATAACATTATAGCTGCGTTAATATGATGTCTGCTTCTACATTTTCAATGTCGTATAGATGTCGTATTAACATAGTTATGATGTAAAATGGTAAAATGCTGCAATGTTAATAAATGGTTTGAATTGAATAGTTGTATTAGTGTAGAAGAGATAACACCATAGAAGCGTTACAGAAACCAATGAGAATTAATAGAAAATGTATTAAGCGTGTTATTGATTAAATATTTCAGAGTATTAACAGCACTCAAAAGAATTCATGGCTTTCAGTTTTTCGATATGTCCTATGCATTTTGGGTTGCCACTTCTATCAGCATATGAAAGTAAACTGAAATTCTTGCTTCTATATTATTGTCAGCACATGGTCAATCAGCTGTTGTTATCGCATTATCATAATTTACAATTACTAGTTGTAGTAGAACTTCTACGTTTCAGCATGCCTTCTTATTGCTGGGAATGCAACGGACTTCAGGTGCTTTTTAAGTTATCCAGCTATACCCACACTCTCCTGCCAGATAGTTGATTGCAGCTGTACTCTATTTACAAAGCTTTATGCGCTATGTACAAAATAGGAAGAAATGAAATATCCAGCACATAAAGCAAATTTGAATACAAGCTTGCAGCAGCGATTTTTATTAAGGAAATGTGAAGCTCTGAAACCTGTTAAAGATATCTAGACTGTATAACCGCGAAGAAACATTGTAATAATTTATAATATTAATGATAATGTTAGGTTATTCTTTGTGTAGCATGGAACACATCTTTTGTGTAAGCAAATGGAGCATTTTAATGAAATTTCAGTCACCTCGTTGGACATAGCTAGCAATAGTAACTAGATATGCATTCATTTGTAAGAATTTCTGTATTATCATCTTATTGCAAGATCATGAGCTACAACATATGAAGGACATCACTGCTATCAAATTAGATTGAAATGTCTGTTTAATCTCGTGTCTCTCTCTTGTTTAGTGTGGGATTTCCTTGTTAATCAGAATGGCTTCGGTGATCTGTATTTCATTTATATCGGAGAATTTGGCTAGCAGACATAGAGATTTTTGGGTGCTGTTTGATGAAGCCATTGTCCTCATGTTGTTTTGATCGACGTGTCAATTGGCTTTTCGTATAACCAAAGTTACAAATGTTCTATGGACAAGAATGCTGATGAACGACACGATCAGTTGCTGTTGTTTTATGCAATTAAACATTAAGGATGAGCCTTAAGCAAGCTTAAGCTACTAAAAATCTAAGGATTGCTAACCTTCACTTAGCGTATAAGAATCATAGTGTAATAGTGAAAGGAGGAGGGCGTAATAGGCTGCAGGCTAATGCGAATGTATAAGACATATTTTCAGATGGTGACGAGACTAGGGGACAAGATATTATGGAGGAGCTTGGTTATCGTTCAGAAATTTCGGTTCAATTCTTCTCTGCTGAGAAAAAAGTCTTAGAGTATGAGGACTTATCCAGTCTCCCACAAGTAGGCGGTGTTATCCATCATTCAGGCGCCGTTGCCTTTATGTTCCCGACACGCGTCTTGAAACACGCAGACATGAAGATATAATCCTTCCCATCGACAGGCAATTGGTGATGACGCGGATACAAGTACTGCGCTTCGAATGCCATTTTGTCCTCAATTGTGAAAACCATTCTATCTATCATAACATTATAGCTGCGTTAATATGATGTCTGCTTCTACATTTTCAATGTCGTATAGATGTCGTATTAACATAGTTATGATGTAAAATGGTAAAATGCTGCAATGTTAATAAATGGTTTGAATTGAATAGTTGTATTAGTGTAGAAGAGATAACACCATAGAAGCGTTACAGAAACCAATGAGAATTAATAGAAAATGTATTAAGCGTGTTATTGATTAAATATTTCAGAGTATTAACAGCACTCAAAAGAATTCATGGCTTTCAGTTTTTCGATATGTCCTATGCATTTTGGGTTGCCACTTCTATCAGCATATGAAAGTAAACTGAAATTCTTGCTTCTATATTATTGTCAGCACATGGTCAATCAGCTGTTGTTATCGCATTATCATAATTTACAATTACTAGTTGTAGTAGAACTTCTACGTTTCAGCATGCCTTCTTATTGCTGGGAATGCAACGGACTTCAAGTGCTTTTTAAGTTATCCAGCTATACCCACACTCTCCTGCCAGATAGTTGATTGCAGCTGTACTCTATTTACAAAGCTTTATGCGCTATGTACAAAATAGGAAGAAATGAAATATCCAGCACATAAAGCAAATTTGAATACAAGCTTGCAGCAGCGATTTTTATTAAGGAAATGTGAAGCTCTGAAACCTGTTAAAGATATCTAGACTGTATAACCGCGAAGAAACATTGTAATAATTTATAATATTAATGATAATGTTAGGTTATTCTTTGTGTAGCATGGAACACATCTTTTGTGTAAGCAAATGGAGCATTTTAATGAAATTTCAGTCACCTCGTTGGACATAGCTAGCAATAGTAACTAGATATGCATTCATTTGTAAGAATTTCTGTATTATCATCTTATTGCAAGAACTAGGATTTGATTTGAATTCACTGACACCAGTTGTCAATGTCACTTTACTCTAGTCAATTTGACAACATAATGACTTTACAGACTTCATTCAACACTAAGTGTAGGAACATTAACTTAAAACTTCCACAACTACACTGGATTCCTAAACTGCACAGGAATCTGTACAAATTTCACTTCACAGTCGTAGCAAAACAATGCGTGATAAATTATCTTTCCATTAAAGTCAGCAAAGGATTTGTTGTGATGTAGGATAATTTTCAGATAATAATAATTGCTATGTGTATTATAAGTGGTGTCAACCCCTCAGCGTCCGCAACCAATAATTGAAAGCACACTCGTAGTCGTAAAAAATGATGAAAGACTGAAAATCTTAATCTTTTGAGTTCATTCATCTATAATGAAAATCGATAACCAGAAAAGCGCTTAAACTGGCTCAGTTAGTATCAAATAATGTCTCCAGCGGGCTCAAACACCATGCCATGTTTTGAAACAATTTACACATAGTGGAGGTTTTGCCTGAACACAGCAGCATTCGCGGCATTATAGTCTTGTTCTTGCGACGTTTCTGGTCGGAGGCGGACCCTGCGGCAGATGAAAAGGCGATTCCACATTTTCTGTTGGAAAAATGGAAAGACGGAGCTGACGACCACGTTTAGGTTAAGAATCAATTCTTGTAAAATGTACTAATGCGTTCTTGGTAAACTCATCAAACTGAATTCGGTTGTCTCGCTCCTTTTTGGAGAGTACAAATGCATTCAATACCAATCTCTGCAAGTAATGGAGTCCCAATTTGTTAACCAAACCTGCGATTTGCGAACTCTACTCAGTCTTGCAAAATGTTGATCCGAAAGATCAACACCGCCAATATTGATGCTGTATTTTTCAATCCCAGTCGGTTTCTAGTATTCCACCTGACCTCGGCCTTTCACAAATTCTGTCTTTGACACAGAGGTGGGATCATCACGAGTTGTTAAAATATATACATCTTTCCTGTCAAAAAAAATTTGACTGCAAGTGCAGGACCCTTTCTCATATAGCGGATATCAAAAGGTCTCAATCTAAGTTCGTTGCACATAAACAATCCTTGTCATTTTAATAAATGCGATAGTAACGAAAATCGATATGAGTTTCCTGGCATTGACCACAAAACACTGATATCTTGCCTCCTTGTAACCGTAAGACAATAAAGCTCTCTTATAAGTTGCTTTCGAGAAGCCATAAGAACATTATATTGCATTAAAGCGACATATTGCATTTCTGTACCCCCACCGAAATACACGCAGATCACTGCATCCGCTGCACACAGAGACGTATGTACACCGACCACGACTAACGCTGCAGGTGTGGAAAATATTCGTTCACCGGAGATATTCGGCTTAAGAATCCTACTCGCATGTCATAACATAAACGTTAACAGAAATTAGGGGAACAGTCTCCGGACAATCATGGATATGAAAAAGTTGGAGAAAGTGAAAACAATAGCATTAATTAATCATCTGATACTCTCAGGGTGACCACTTGGTGCGAAATTTCGAACCAGTACGAAGTGGCTCGAATTGGTCCGAAAAAGTACGAAATTGGACCTATGCAGCTAAGTATTCTGCCATTACTACTTAAATCAGGGAAGAGAATCTTTCCGGATTTCTTAATGGCCATCCGAGTCATTTATGAGATTCGCTAGAAGAAGCAATAAAATTAGGTGTGAGAGCTTAGGGGGTAAGCAGGCATGTGATTCTTCCGGTTGTAACTTTGTAACTTGGTATGTTCGTTAAGTCCTGCGTTTAAATATAACAATGTTAAATATGTTAGTCTCACAATTTGTTTTTCATTGAACAAATGTAAACGCCATTTCCAATCCATCGTTCCCGGGTGGCCTCAAAGAAATCCATTTGACCAACAATGATGCCATTACATGGCTCAGAGAAATGTGTCAATAACTTTCATTGTTTTTTTCTGTTGTCCTTTTTTGCATACGAATATACAGTGTATGTATATAACGCCATTTCCAATATCAGATACGGTGCTAGATATATTTTCAATATAAATACAGAGAACATAATCATCTTGATTCATCCTGGACATTCTCTTCATTCGTATAAAATGATATGAAATAAAGCCTTAAAAGTACTCTGCTTGTCTCGAGACTCTAGTACGAGCATATAACCGTTAGTGTGGTCGTCTGACTCGATTTATTCGAGTATCCTAGTAGGCTACATGTATAGTCTATGTCTACATTTTCATGGGACCTTCCTCTAAAATATTTCACGATCTGTTCGTCTGTCCACTCTCTTCTGTCATGAAACTTTAATGATTAAAAGTCTTATCGTAAATATAATCCAACTTCATCCCCTAAAAAGTTATAACTTGAGATTTAGCACCTATCAAGTGAGTAGGAGTAGGACATAAGTAGTATCCACAGTCGGATAATTTTATATTTTTGTAGACTTTGCCATATTAAGTTATTTCATTGCAGGGATCAGAATGGGTAAATGCAAGTTCAACAACGATCTCAAGCAGAAGTATCCATGGTGTCTAAGGGTCCCAGAAGACGAGAGTATGATTAAGTGTGCATATGATGGAAGAACGATCTCGCTATTATCTGGAACACAAAAACTTAAGCAGCATGAGAATCAACTTGTTCATAAGCGTGCCATACCATCGTCAAATCAAGGAAACATCATGGCTGCATTTTCAAGAGGTGCCACTGTAACTGATGGAAAAGCTAAAGCTACCTTTCTTCATGTTCTCAAAATGGTTCTTGACGGTTCGTCATTTCGGTCTTCACAGTCGATATCTGGTCAAAGAGGCCTGTACAAAAACATGTTTCCCGACTCGAAATATTCTGATATCAAATGTGGAAAGACAAAGGCCGGTTACTTAGTTACAGTTGCTATTGCTCCTTGGGTGAAGATGCACTACGTTGCAGCGTTGCAGAATCAAATGTTTGGGATTTTCGTCGACGAAAGTACGTACAATAATAAAGCTCGACTTGAATTTTGGATCGCCTCCATGGAAAACGGAAAAAGAAAGCTGACATACTTGAAAACTGTTGAACTCGAAACGGACATAGATCTTGATGATTTCCTGAAAAATGACAAGATTCAGAAGTTAGATGATGTTCATCATGCAGATTCTGACACAATTCTCCAAAAGATAAGAACGGTGTTTGAAGAATACTGCCTTTCTTTTGAAAATTTGCTCTATTTCATGTCAGATAATTGTTCAACAATGCGCGGGAAAAACGCCGGTGTTGCACAAAAGTTATCAGAAATTTCTCCAAATATTATAGAAGTTCCCGGTTGTCTGTCTCATCAGTGCCATCTTGTCCAGAAATCACAATTTAAAAATGACAAAAAAGGAGATAGCAGCAGAATCCTGACTACCATAGTGAGGTTTCTGGAACTCATTACCGATTATCTAACAAATACACCAAAAGCACGCATTATACTAAAACAAGTTGATGACATGCTCAACCTGAACAAAATAAGCAGTTATAATGCAACGCGTTTTCTGGACTTTTATACGTTCCTACAGTCGGTAAGAGAGAATTTCCCTCTGATAAAAAAATTAGTTGAGATTGGAAACAACAAAGAATTGAAATCTATGATCAACCAAGAACATTTGGAAATCCATGTGGACTTACGCATGGCTCAGACGAAGCCCTTATACTCACTATGCAAGTCATCTCAAGGAAAAGAAGTCACTTATTTCTCATTTCTTTTGAGTTTATTAGAGACCATCTCACAGATTCTTTCTCGATGTGGACATCTGTTACAATTGAATCCAAAAAACTATGTCGACCAGCTGTTCGAATGTACAAACAAAAAAAAGAATCCGAGAAGCTCTATAAACAAAAATGAAGATCTATATTGTACACAAAGCAATCATCGAGTTACCTCCCGTTTGAATGCCCTTGAAGCGTATGAAATTTCCCTTATACGTCAGGTATGGGATCAGTATAATTCATTTCAACTGTCGTCAATATTGCAGCGTTTCAGCGAGTTTCTATGTCACAGAGTAACTATCCATTCGTACATAATCTACATGAAACTGAAAGAAATGGATGCTCATGATTACAATGGACTGAAAACACTTGCTGAAGTATTCAAGTGTTCAGTCATAGATTCACGTGATGAACTTGCAGGCCTTTTGAATACTTTCGGTGATGCAACTCTCTATGACCTTTGGAATTCTGATGCCTTGTCTGGAAAGCCTAATCTAAGAAAAATGATTCAATGCTACATGCTGCTCACGCCACACAACATGATTGTGGAGCAGGGTTTTCGCAAATGAAAACCACAGAATCTGCTTACTCAAACAGATTGAGTCCCGATCTGTATGATGGATGTAGGTTGATCAGAGATTTTTTTGATAGAGAAGCATTTGAAGATTTTGAATCGAGTTAAACAGGCCGGAACAGAGTACAAAAAGTCTTCTCAATCAAAAGCTTCTACTGCGAAGCTGAAAGAAACTCGAGCCAATGAAATCCGACTAGAAATCGGAATTTTCAAGCAAAAGACGCCAAAGCAAATAATATCTGAGCTGAAAGGCATTGATCTTGAACTTTACGAAGCCGAAGCGATATTGGAGAAATTGAAATCGAGAAAGCGCAAGTTGCAGGATGAAAAACAAGCGGTAGTTGACAGACTTGATGAAAACTCATCCTGTATAATTGACAAATGGTTCACCAAGAAATGAGTTTACATGTATATTTTTGACTTTATAAACCCAGCTTCTTTATACAGATTCATGATATGTATTTGTATTTATCATGCAAATATAATAATTGATATTCGAAAATTAGTTTTTAATCACCTGTTGAAATTGGAAGACTGAAACATTCGCTTACTTTATCTGGTGTACTCAAGAAATGAAAAATTGGTCACACTATTTTTTCTCAAAAGAGTTGGCCACCCTGGGTGTATGGCTATCATTATCCTTTCAGGAGGAAATGAAAAAAAATCTAGGAATTCTTGTTTGTTTTCTTCTTCAATTATGCACAGAAATAAAATCTTCGAATTAATGCTTCTTTTATCGTTTCATTGAATAAACCTCTTATCGACTGGAAAACTAAGAAACTTGCGAGGCTATAAATAAAGAACACACCAGAGACCCCTCAGATAGGAGGATGAGAACGGGACTCCCTCAGATGGAAAGGCGCAGACAAGGGGTCCCCTCCGATAAGAGGTTACTGAGGAGGGCCCTCTCAGATGGAAAAAGGATGAGAATGGAGCCTCCTCAGATGGAAGGAAGATGAGAGTGGGACCGTCTCAGATGGAAAGAAGATGAGAAGGGGCCTCTCGGGTGGAAAGAGGATGAGAACGGGCACCCTCAGATAAGTCGGATAGAAGGGGCTTTAAAGACATCAAAATTCTAGTATTTACACTCCCAAAAAGGCTGTAGGTTTCGCATGTGGCGCTGTAAAACCATCAAAATACTACTAGTTATGTTCCCTAAAGGCTGGAGGTTTCGCATGCGGCGCACTTCACGCTATCGTCTCTAATGCAAAAAGCACTGGTCCGATCAGCATAAATTTTTGTATGTGTAGCAGATATGCCTAAGTGCGTCTACCTGAAGTTAGATGACTATTTTTTGTTGCGTAACACTGAATTGGGCATCTTTGAAGACATGCTAATACAACTCGGTCAGCTCTGCACCAGACTCGAAAGAAGACGTAATTCCATCTAGTCCCGACTAAGCTGTGCATGGAAATCCTAGTCGCGACTAGCTATGAGTCATTCACAATCCTATCTGCGCTATGAAACTGTCCAAAAACTGGCACAAGTCGCGACATGGAAGCTCCTAGTAAGTAAGTAAGTAATAATGCGTTTATTGAAAGTAAATAGAAATCAAATATACAAACACAGAAATAGCAAATCAGCACGAACTTACATATAAAATGATCACTTTCTGTAACATGCAGGCTTTGACAAATATACATTATACAACAGTAATGGAGAAGTCAGATTTCAGCAGCGTCGCTACTAGGCTGTGCATACAAAACTACTAAAAATAGCGCTTTCCTAGTCGGGACTTAAGTCGCGACTAGGCTGTGTATACGGCCCTTAGGTATATATATATAATATATTATATAATAAATATATAATAATATATTTATTGGCCTTGTCTTTCTTTTCATTTATTTATTCTACCGGCCAATGGCGAAATTCATCATCAATATATATATATATATATATATATATACACATATCCATGACTCACATGTCCGTCATGGACGCCTAAGGGTTAATTGCTTTTGGATTTTAGTATCATCAGAGGAATTTCCAGATAAAATTAGCGATATTCATTTACACAATTGAACGGTATTTGATTTCTCGACATAATACACCAATATTGACCACGAAGACGTTATCAATCATATTTCTGACTTGCTACACGTAGGTCTATACCATTTCCAATCCAATTTCACATCAGTGAAATTCAATTTCTCATTCGTGAAACTCTATTTCTCATTCGTGAAATTCGAATTCTCATTCGTGAAACTCAATTTCTCATTCGTGAAATCCTATTTCTCATTCGTGAAATCCTATTTCTCATTCGCGAAATTCAATTTCTCATTCGTGAAACTCTATTTCACACTTTATTTTATAGATAATGTTTTCTCTATTGTAATGCATCTGAATCCTTTCCTAGTCACCAAAGTTAGCACTGCCTGCTTCAAATAGACTTCAGCGCACTTTTGTCATTACTTTAAAGATGTCATTGCGGCTTGTTGTGGCGCTAACTTCTAAAAATATACTTAGAAAAGAGCACCAATAATCAATTAAGTACAATTCATGGACTATAAATTATTTGATTACTTATTCATCTTATTTAGTTAACACATTGAAATACAAGCGCTGGATATTAACAAATATATATAATAAGTTACATATGTCATAGATACAAGATGTTAAGGCCACTTTTTTGTATAAATTACTAATATAGTAGTGTTCGTTCTTATCTATTAGTGTCTATTAGTTGACGCAATATTCATAACAATTAATGACAAATAAATTATCATTATTATTATTATTATTATTATAACAATTTTTACAGAATAATCGTGTCATTATCAGAAGATTCACAAGTCAGATAAACTATCAATCCGAATGACACGTGGATAATATTTCTCGACTTGATTGGAAAACCCCAGTAGTTTATTACCTGTCAATGTATCCTTTGCTTCCATGGCGATGCCCTCCATAGTTTGTATCCGGAATTCAGCGATCGTTGGACCATTTGTTTGTCGTATACAGTTCAAAATTTCGGGCATTGCTTCTCGTAATTTTCTCTTCACTGCCGATTTAAATACAATCATGCCAGCTTGACGGGATTTAAGAGATACGAGTATGGAGCCAACCGAAGAACTTGAACATTTTCATCCACGCACACCACATTCTCCGCTCGAGCAAGGGCGCTGTCGATCACGAATGTAAGGTTTTCAATGCCTTGAACGTTGCATAAGTCGATCAGTCCACGAAACCATTCATTGAAATTTCCAACTTGAATGAACCACGCCTAATAGTAAAATTGAGCAACTGGGAACTCGACATAGCTGCAATACAGTGCAAGTTACTTCCTTTCAAGTAGGATGTAACTACACAAGAGCCGATCCGATCTTCGAACGGCCCTCGGTACGACCACAAAATAAATTTAAATTTGCTTCATCCAACCAAATAATTGTTCGACAACTCGATCTTGCTTCAATGAGGCGTTCAGTATAAACCATGCGACGAGCTTTGTTTTCTTCGCTGTTGACATTGTGAACAAGAGGTCTCAATTTCTCGAGGGAAATGAGTTTACAATCCAACCAATTTTTGATGGTGTTCTTACCTACGATGACGTGAAATTGTTGCTGAATACGGTCAACACACATCGTTGGTTCGTCTTCAATCCATGTCATCAAATTTTCCATAATCTCAGGTATCTTCTTTGTTGCATTTGATCCAGCTTTCGGCTTTGGCTTATCTTGTTGATTCTTAATCCATTCGTATGCGGTTCTGGTGTTAACATCCAATACACGGTACATCAACTTCCAGTCTCCTTCATTTCATAACATTTCATGACCTTTTCTCTAACTGTTTGACTGATACGGTTGTACCGTCGTTGTCGAGGCATCTTCAGAATAGATGCGAGTGGAATCATGAGTACGAAGAATGAACGGCCATAGTTATATTCTACAGCCAATCCATTCGTAACCAGGCGGAAGAGACATTATTTCATCAGCAGAAATATTGAAATCTGATTTTAAGTTCAGGCGTATATTGTTGCACATCAGTACGTCACAGTGATGCGACTGGGCGGATACCGTCACTCGTGTGATTTTGATGGTCTTCCCGAAGATTTTTACAAGTTAACGTCACAACATGCCGCAATGACATCTTTAAAGTAATGACAAAAGTGCGCTGAAGTCTATTTGAAGCAGGCAACGCTAACTTTGGTGACTAGGAAAGGATTCAGATGCATTAAAATGGAGAAAACATTATCTAAAAAATAAAGTGTGAAATAGAGTTTCACGAATGAGAAATTGAATTTCGCGAATGAGAAATAGGATTTCACGAATGAGAAATAGGATTTCACGAATGAGAAATTGAGTTTCACGAATGAGAATTTGAATTTCACGAATGAGAAATAGAGTTTCACGAATGAGAAATTGAATTTCACTTATGTGAAATTGGATTGGAAATGGTATAGTATTCAAATGCTCTAATAGAAAATATTTATGCATTGATTATGACAGAAGTTTCCCAACCGGTGATCAATATCATGGGTACAACGTCTTCACTAAAGGTGAATCTCCGGATGATTTTTTGTTTATCACTCGAGAAGTCCTTGTTACTTTCGTTGGTCACGTCTTCAGACAGTCTAAAGGTATTCCTAAAATTGTAGTCCACTTTTAGCGGACTTATTCCTTATTCTCTGTAAACATATTTTCATGCAAGAACCAATTAAGAATATAAAAAGCAGGATTATCCAAATTATTGCCTAATATACATCAGATCCATTGGTGATTCATGCATTATTAGTTAGGAACCTTTTAACTCCTTCATAAGAATTTGTTCAGAAAGTTTCGATTCCTGCGTGGCACTAATAATAAATGTGTTGAATATTTTTGCTTTAAAAATAATATCACTGAATTCGGTACAGTCACTTCTGTGTATCATAAGGTAGATGATTTCAATATCCCTGCTGCTTTATTAAAATCTCCACTAAATTCTACCACATCAAATGGGTTCTAGAGCATTAGGAGGTCAAGTTTTAAGATGTGATCGTATTTGCTGCTTTTAAGGAGATTTCTTAGATTAAGCTCATAAAACCAACTTGCTTGTCTCAAGCGGTTGCTCTCCAATAGGGTTGACGCAAACAGCGAAATATCATTAAAATTTCGGAAGTTACTCTGCGAAGCAGTCTTGCTTAACCCTACATCGCACCTTCTAATTTGTTCGGGCGAAATTTTTTTTAATGTTAACTATGATGATAACACTATGTAACATTATTTTTGTCTTTGGTAAACGATTGATATTTTCTAATTCGCTACCCCTATAAAACATGAAAAATCGTTATTATACCGTGCAAACTTTGTTTTTTAAATTACTAGAATGATTTTTGAGAAATTTCGATCAATGACAAGGAAACCAAAAATATATATTTTTCATATTTCGATATTTTTAATGCAATTGCGTATTTGTGACTAACTGGCAACATAGCGTACAAATGATAATACTTGTAAGATTTCTCGTATTTCTTTAAAAGTCGGAAGTTAGAAGTTATTAATTGTTCCAATCATGTTACTTTATTGAAAGTGTCTATCAAAACAGTTTTCGTAGGAGAAAGTAGGCCTCTTAAAATTTGATCAAGAAGTATGAAAACAGTTATTTGTGATGAAGCGAAGGTAGACCCCACACTTTGAACATGCAACTTTTGGAATGCCAGAGCAAGTTGACTTTTTTGCATCTTACCTATTTCTAAAGACAGGCCAATGACCGACAAATTGTCAGTGCAAATACTGACGGGTGGCATGTTCCCACTCTATCTCCGCCTTCGCTTCGCCCCTAATTGATTCTCGATTTCGTTTGAAGATCGATTCCTCTCTGCTATATCACACTTAAACGCCCACAATAGTAGCCTATCTTCCTTTGGTATACTCAAACTATCGGGATCCTGCATGTACGTCAACCAAGATCATGACTATGTCAAAAATACAAGAGGAGGGTGCAACAATGCCATCTTCGATTTGGTAAGACATCGATTTAGCGCAATGAGGGAATCAAGAAGATTCATCCCTCCCATGAATTTGTTGCATTTGTCAATGGCTGGACACGGAATGGATGCGTCACTTTGAGTCTTCTTATGTTGGTTCTCTGTTTCACCTCCGATGTTGGGTTTATGCCTGCATATGCACTGAGTAGGAGAATCCCACGACTGCACATTCAATTTACAACGTTCATGCGGACGTCACCGTGAACGTTTGTATGATACACTCTCCTCAATTTTTCTTCAATTCTGAAGCCGTTGGTATATTCCAAGCAGCTAATTCTTGCTTCCAAAAGACACTTCGGAGATTCAAAGAAGAAGACCAATCTACACAGATAGTAAATATATTACAAACAACATTTCCAGAGGCCCCAATATCGGTTTGTTCTGGGCAAACATATCAATACTATCAGTACATTATTTCAAAGTCGAAAGTCAAACCATTCGATCAAGAGCATTACAAGTACTTGTAACCCCAATATTTGTTGCTATTTTTAATTATGCGCACGGAGTGGTGATCTCACTTAAAAAAGGAAGGACCTGCTCATCAATGCTCATCATTAGACACAACGCCATTAACATTCTGTCTGAGTTTATCATAAATTGGTCTAATTTTGGTCTACTTACCATTTGCTGGATGAGATTCATTGTCAACACGGGGAAATCGTTTTTTATTTCTTCGAACCGTCTAAGCTCCATGACGTCGACAACTTTATTGTATCTTATCTCAGGGCTTCAGTGCATGCGAAGTTTCAATTCAGGCAATCAATGTCATTGAGTTAACTGCCTTAGTAGTAATATGAATGTGAACCTGTTAACACCACAGGGACACATCCCGTACAGAAATAAGTCCGTATGAATCATAGTATGAAAAGGTATGAAAAATAGTATGACAGCGCATACGTATGTAATAACATACTATGAAACATAGTATTATGTACAAGTATGAATAATGCATACGTGTGTATAAACATACTATGAAACATAGTATGCATAAATATGAATAGCGCATACGTATGTATTAACATACTATGAAACATAGTATGCATAAATATGAATAGCGCATACGTATGTCTTGACATTCTATGAAACATACTATGAATAAAAATGTATTACGCATATGTATGCATTATCATAGTATGAAACATAGTATGCATAAGTATGAATTTCGCATACGTATGTATTAACATACTGTGAAACATACTCATAATTGATTATTTAAATTCATACCGTATGCACACATACTACATGTTATTGTGCAGTAGTAATCTATGTTGGGTAGCGACAATTTTTTCTACTATGATGTTTGATGCGTAACCCGAATTTTGTACCCATGCTGAATGATGCTGGTGATTATCAGTCATCTATACAGAATTGATGAGTGATATCAAATATAACTTTCGTTGAATATGTTTCATAATGTTCATAATGTTGCTGTTCAACTTCCTGATGAATGACGTACCCATTTTTATCTCAGGTCATTGGAAATAATTATCTTTCATTTAATTATCTTTGTCTAGTATTAAATAACTATTTTGCTATCATGTAATGAAATTATTTGCAGATAACGAATTCGTCAATAGTTCTGATTCTTGTGATAATGAAATTCTTTCATACATATATATATATATATATATATATATATATATATATATATATATTGTTCATGCTTTTCAGTTACTTTATGCAAAACGTCTTTGCTACAAGCTGAAAATTTCATCTGAGACGATTTTATCAAACACGTATGGTACTTAATGCATGCAATTCTGAAATATTGCTCATTGTTTTCCTATGATTATTGATGCAATAATGATATTTATGGAGCTTCCACAGTATCTCCACAATATTTCAACGTGTTTTGAAAATGATAGTGAAAACCTACTGATGATGCCCAACACATCGATTTTGTTTTATTTTTAATGCATAAATGATTCATTTATGTATATTTAGTCTAACCAAGAATTCATCGAGTTGGATCCTTCTCATCTCATAATTGCATGACCTACATGCATTTTTTTACATAACATGATATCATAAGAATTTGATTAACGATTACCATGCATATAAGAGCAGGTATTATTCTTGTTTAAACAAAATAATAACGTGTCTTGTAGCTTTTTTTCCTCAAAGAATTAGTTATTCAACGAGTTTACTTTTGAAAAGTCTCATGTGTATTGTGGATCTCTACAATGTCAGTAAAAATTTGAAAGTCCATTTTTGAGTAATCTAAAAGTTAAATATGAAAGTGTTACTAATATAATTTCCTTGAGTTGCCATTGATTAAGTGCTATTTTGAACACCAACACATTTAATATAATAAATTCTATCAAACATGATTTATGAAAGTAATAAAAGCTAATTCAATTAGTTTCGAAAAATATTGTTGATATTTATTTTGATTATTTATCTTTCCTATTATTGCTTGAGAAATTGCCACCTTATCATAAACGTGTACAATTCTTTTATTAGTGTGTCATTGTATCTGAAGTTTTCCATCATGCCCATCAGGGTTGTCCAGTCTAACTCAGAAGGCTCCTGGTTCCTTTCACTTCTCTAATAATAAGCATTAGTTTATTTCCATTGAAAGCATAAATGAACTTGTATGAACGTCAAAACAATTAACCTCACACTGTCTTGACGTGGGAGCATTATTATTAGCTGCTTGCATTACAGGTAACGGTAACGGATTCTTTTAACATTGTTTATGCTAGTGAATGCTAACGAGTTGCTTCACTTTCTTTTTTTTATCTTCTGCTTAAGGGTTTATGGTACCGTCCTCTTCACTCGAACTTTGATTTTAAAAAATCATACAAAAACGTTTATCTTTGATCAAATGGGTACGTCGTTCGTGTGTTATAACAAATGAATACCATATGTGTGATTTTAACGTATGAGAAATTGTAATTATTTTGATCTTAAAATGATGCTAATAGCTGTCTCCCTCATGATATGTTCTCTATCTAAATCAGTTGACTTGCTACATTTGACATGTTACCGGAGAGACAAGGTGCTTTTGACTTTGTTCCCTTTCAGATTAAAATACGACATATTGAATACAGAATGCATGTTATTATTCATATGATAAGTGGTGCATATAATAATGAATTCATGCTGTTATAGAATATATGTACAACATCAAAACATATGTGCTTATGTATGATATTCCTTCGTACGATATACTGCTGTATGCATATATGTTGCATTTTTATGTCAGGAACATACTCTGAAAACTCACGTGTGTTTAGGATGAGTATACGTACCTATTTTCATAGTATGTTTCTTTGTATGATTCATGCGTATGGCACGACAACGCGTTACATGCTCTTAGTACGTCTCATACTATGTTTCGTATGTCTGTTCCATACTATGTTTCACATCATGTTTTCACAGCGTGTGCCGTATGAGTATGCATACTATTTTCATAACATGATTCATACTATGTAAAGTCATAGTATGAATCGTACGTATGTTAGGGTATGGCCCGACAGAGCGTTACATGTTCATAGTATGTTTCATAGTATGCTTCATACGTCTGTTCCATACTATGATTCATACTACGTTTTCACAGTGTGTCTGGTATGAATACGTATATGATTTTTCATGGTATGTTTCATAGTATGATTTTGCTCAGTATGATTTAGGGTATGCTTCATACAAAGTTTCATACTATGTTAAGTCATAGTATGAATCATACATATGCCAGGGTATGGCCCGACAGAGCGTTACATGTCCATAGTATGTTTCATACTATGTTACATACGTCTGTTTCATACTATGTTTCATAGTATGATTCATACCAATTTTTTCTGTACGGGATCAGAACGGAAGCATGTTAATCAATGTGCATTACTTCTTTGCTCTTTGATGATGGCAATAACGCAAAAATATAAATATGTTCCATGCATATGAGAAGATACTTCTTCGGCCGCAAAAAAAGTTTATCACTTAGCATGGAGGTAGCATAATTCTAATTACAATGTTACCTCATGCTAACATGGTTAGGCTTGTTGCGTTCAGTATTCAAGTTTGTTGCATGTTATCATTATGCATGTTCTGATAGGCTCTTAGTGGAGTGTTAGCATTCCTAGATATTCTTTGAGGAGCAATTTCTGTTTCAATGCATCAAAAAGTCCTATCTTCGTTCATGCATGCAAAATTTTCCCATTTCCTCTCAATTGAGAATAACTAATATCATTCAACAGTATATTTTAACATTGACAAGTGAATGCAACTGTCTCAAGTGCATTACCAAGAAAAATATTGCTTAGATAAAGATACAAATTTTAAGTACAATGTGTCTAGAGGACTACAGTCGCTTGATTGTGTTACACTACCTTCAGGCAAGATGCTAGTTCAGATTATTTCTCCTACTTGCTTTAGCTAAATCGTATTTTGTACAAAATGTTTATCTTCCTTATGATAATGTTAATATTCTATATAATTTTTCCTTAAACTGTTTTTTAATGATATTCAATTATGAGTATTCGCTTCACAGAGTAAGTATCCCTACTCTATGATTCGCTTGTTGATTTTTGAGGCTGTTGTAAAACAGGCTCCCACTGAAATGGGGATCACTAGAGTGGCGAAGAAGGGGCCGAAACGCGAATCCTACCCAAGTCCTTGATGACGACCTTGCATGTTTTTATTCATGACCAGAATTCTCTTTAAAGGTGTAGTTCGGTCCAATTTTTAACTTTGCCTCAATTATGACATTAATATCTGGTGAGTAAAATGAGACATCTCTCTCGCTATCAAATCTCTTTGTTTAGACGCTGCAGCTATCAGAAGATACAGCTGTGACGTCATAGAGGACGATTGGATTGAGGGAGAATATCGCCGGATAGCGCTGTCTCGTGTGGTGACTGCACGAATGTGCGCGTTGTATATCGACTGCAGGCAGGGATCACGCTGTGCTTCGAGTTGTGAATTAAAGCAAAACTCATTTAGTCCGTCAGTGTTTGACAATTATGGTCCAGTGTTGCGTTTATAAGTGTAGTAATAACTAGGGAAAAGCAAATATGCTCTTAAAAGTCCCCCAAATATGCTCTCAAGTTTTAAAAGCATATTCCTAAAAAGTGTGAAATATGCTTTTATATTCTCTTTCAAAATGTTTACTTTTAAGCGTCATTACTGTGGTTTTAATACATCTTGTCAGCATAGATAATCTCAAATATAAAATCAATCTCAGAAAATCTCGATAATAAATCAAATCATGAATTGAATTAAGCAAACTTTTGGTGCATGAATTGTGCTACAAAATAATAGAATCCAAAGTACTTCAATTGATTTCATGACAAAACAGGAATACTAACATCCAGTTAGTTAGAAAGTCGTTTAGAGTTGTAAGAAATTACGAAGTGCTTCATCAAATTTTCATCAGTAAAATTGCAGCGATTACTTCTGAAGAATGACTTGAATTCACTGAAGCTCCTCTTAATTTCCACGCTTGTCATTGGCGCATATTTGTACTTGCAAACATCGTTCAAAGCATGCGCTTCTTTCCATTTTAGAGAAAATGTTATAAAATGTTATAAAAATGATTGCAAACATAAGCAAATATGCTCTCATTCCCGTATTGTGGTGAAATATGCTTTGATTCCGAAAATAGCTGAAATATGCATTTATATGCTTTTATATGCTTAAAGCATATTTGCTTTTCCCTAGTAATAACAGCACTAAAAATACTAATAAGTTGTGTTTTCATAAGTTTCCCTCCGATAAGAAATTGAGAAAACTTTGGTGTGAAAAAATTGGTAGGGCCAACTTTAAACCATCAGCTCACAGCCGTGTCTGTTCAATTCATTTTGCTGACAAAGATAAAGAATACGTTATTGCATGAGCAATATAAAATAAGACGACCCTATTCTTTGAAAGAGAATGCTGTGCCGACTTTGAATTTGGGGAAGGTTCCACTGATCGTGAATTTACCTTTTCGTCGAAGCAAAGCCATCGATAAATTGAACGCAAGTCGATCGAACATCGATGTGGATACATCATTCTCAACAGATACGTGTACTTCGGTTGTTGGAAGCCCCGAACGGATTCTTGGTGAGTAAAATTGATCGAAAATTGTTATTTAGTGGTAAATGTTACAGAAAATACTTTAGCTACATTTTGTTTTCAAGCAATCTATCTTGCCATAAAATACAACTTAAAGTCGCACCAAATAGTCTATAAGTAAACTTTCTTTTAATATTTTAGTATGACTCTTTACATTTAACAATAATAACGATTTATTTCTATACCACTTTAAAATAACTTTTCAAGCGGTTAAACATCAGTACAAACATTCATTAAGATCTGTGATGATCTATCAACTGATGTATTGGAAAAGAAATTTTATTATGAAGATTTTTTTTGATTTGGCCTACTGCTCTATCCGAGTTGTCGTTCGGATATTGTGAGTTATCGCATTTGCAGACGACACCCTTGATCCGGATTTTGAAAACTGCTCATCAAATTCCGCGAGCGATGATGATGACGAGTATAAATTCGAAACATTTGAAAATGATCAGCAAGGTTTTGCAGAGGAGCAATGTTTCATTGTCTATGAATCCTGCTTGAATCAGTTGCTCAAATTTTGTCCGCAATGTGGTGAACGCTTATCTCAAGCTGATTTGAGCATTCGAGCGGTTGGATCGGCTATTACTGTTGATATAACTTGCACTATTGGTGGACATAAATTGTTTTGGCTTTCTCAACCGAAAGTTGATCAGTCATTTCTTGGTAATATTGCAGTAACTTCCGCGACAATCATTTCTGGCAACACATTTTCAACACTGAAAGAAATTTCTGATGGTATGAATTTACATATGATACGGAAAACACGATTTTATGATATTCAAAAAAAGTATGTTGAGCCCACTGTGTCGGAGGCATATTCCATTCAAATGGAACTGGTAAGAAATCATGTGAGATCTTCTGAACCATGTGTCTTGATCGGAGATGGAAGGTAATAATCGCACTCTCATTTATGGTTTTATTAGTACGTATAAATTATTGCATGTTTCATATGGCATAACGGTGTAGTTATTTGATCCTAAATGAGAATTTAAATATATAGAAACAAAAGAAAAAGTTAAAGCAAATACCTGCACACACTGTAATTACGTATAATAAATACTAGTAATTCCAAATATAGTATAATAGAAACACAAAATGCTGAAAAAACTTTGAACTCGTAATTTCAGAATGACAAATAATGTGGAAAAATGGTCACACTCATTATTTTAGTTGTTTATGAAATAATTTGTTGCCAGTATATACATTTGTAGAATCAGGAAAGGTGGAGCGAATTTTATTCACCACGCATGATGGCAAGACATGAATTAGTTTTTTTCGAAGGGAATGACTGAAAATCCAGTGAGTAAAATTTGTGTAAGAGATATGTCGATATGATTCCGGTTTGTTTACGATCAGCATTACCAGGTAATTTATAAAGTCTTGTCTGTCGCATAGCGATACACATTTCTAAAACATTTTCTGTTAAAGAAGTCTGGACAAATCCATCAGTCAGTGTTATGCATTTTTTATCTAGGAGTTTGCTTTTAAAGTTCGGCTCGTTTATCAATTCTACACAACAGAGACACTCTCCGTCCGTTGGCATAGTCACACAGTTCCCACAGGAACACCATTCTGTCGGTAATTTTGAGCTCCTCCCTTTTCCTTCGATATTCAGATCGTATTCCATTTCATCGGTAGATTCATCAGTTGATGGTTGGGCATCATCCGGTTCAAACTGATACGGCAAGATTTCCTTCAAATCTACAATGAAAATGCATACGTAGACTACTTGTTGGAAAAGTGTTTACTACGGGCAGTATAATCTACATTTTTAATAAATGTGATTTTTATAGTTATCTCGAATCAGATTTAGTTCAATAATTTAGAACAACTACTGTACAGCATTACATTAGTTTGTCATAATCCATGTTCACGTGTCGATAGGGCCTACCTTCTAAAAGAAAACTAAGTATGAATTTTTCTTCATTTCAGACATGATTCTCCTGGTCATCAAGCTAAGTTTTGTACATATAGTACCATGCATATGGGAAGCGATCTCATTTTGGATTTTGAATTGATTCAAAGTTCCATGTCGACGTCGAGCGTTATGATGGAGCGTGACGCATGTGAGAAACTTCTTACAAAGCTGAATGTGAAATTGAAATATCAAGACTTTGTACTGATAGATCAACATCTGTTTCAAAATTGATGAGAACACATTTCCCCGAAATCGCACATGACTTTGATCCATGGCATATGCAGAAGTCTCTCAAGAAGAAGCTGACTAGAGTATCATCAAAGAGAGGATGTGAGATTATTTCTAAATGGTCTAAGAGTATTACCAATCATTTATGGTTTTCTGCGGAAAAGTGTAATGGAGATCCCGATATTCTTGTGGAATGGTGGACTTCCATCCTTTACCACATAAGCGATCGGCATTCGTGGGAGGCTCAGGGAACACATTCAAGAATATTGCAGTGCTGTCATGATGAGATTTCAGAAGTCAATCGAAAGAAGTGGATCAAACCTGATACCGTAGCTTTTGATGAACTTATTCGCGTAGTGAATAATCCGACTTTCCTGAGAGATATTCGAAAACTGGCATCTTATGTACATACATCTTCCCTCGAATCTTTTCACAATACCCTATTGAAGTATATCCCTAAACGTCTACATTTCCCTTATGATTATCACAAAATGAGAGTAATGTTGGCCGTGATTGACAATAATCTTAATGCTGGTCGTGAAGTGATTCATGAATACATGACATACAGGAAAGCAACGAAAAGATGGGCCGTAAGCCGGCGCACTTCTACTAAAAATTACGTCTGGCGACTTTGTATACTGGCAATGATTATTAGTAAGAAATTGAAATTGAAATGAATGTTTTGGATTTACTGCTACCAGTTTTCTTTTGACTATCGGCTGCGTAAAGTAAGTCTTTCTATATCTCATATGTAGTGCAGGTACAGGCACTGCTAATGAAATTTTATGATACTTGTACCGTATGTGTAACTAAATGAAAAATGACGAAAAAATTGGAATTCAATTAAAATATCGTGGCATAGTGGTTATGCTCTCTATAATTACATTGTCACATAAAACCGTAATTCTCAACAGCACATGTATGACGATAAATAATTACCTTGATTGTCCATCTTCGTGCTTGGGACGGTGAAACTGCGCGAAGCATGTGAACTTCCCTTTTAGAGGTGTGCAGCGATTGGCTGCGATGCAGCCGGGAATCATCATCGTCCTCTGTGACGTCATAGCTTGACATTAGACAAGTTATCTCTCTTCAACGGTGATGACTAGGGAAAAGCAAATATGCTTTAAGCATATAAAAGCATATAAATGCATATTTCAGCTATTTTCGGAATCAAAGCATATTTCACCACAATACGGGAATGAGAGCATATTTGCTTATGTTTGCAATCATTTTTATAACATTTTATAACATTTTCTCTAAAATGGAAAGAAGCGCATGCTTTGAACGATGTTTGCAAGTACAAATATGCGCCAATGACAAGCGTGGAAATTAAGAGGAGCTTCAGTGAATTCAAGTCATTCTTCAGAAGTAATCGCTGCAATTTTACTGATGAAAATTTGATGAAGCACTTCGTAATTTCTTACAACTCTAAACGACTTTCTAACTAACTGGATGTTAGTATTCCTGTTTTGTCATGAAATCAATTGAAGTACTTTGGATTCTATTATTTTGTAGCACAATTCATGCACCAAAAGTTTGCTTAATTCAATTCATGATTTGATTTATTATCGAGATTTTCTGAGATTGATTTTATATTTGAGATTATCTATGCTGACAAGATGTATTAAAACCACAGTAATGACGCTTAAAAGTAAACATTTTGAAAGAGAATATAAAAGCATATTTCACACTTTTTAGGAATATGCTTTTAAAACTTGAGAGCATATTTGGGGGACTTTTAAGAGCATATTTGCTTTTCCCTAGTGATGACTGAGATGAAAACATCCGGTGGAACATAATAAAGAATGTTATGTCTTCCGTTTTTGCTAATAAAATTGATACGTAAAAAGTACCGAACTACACCTTTAAGTAGCTTCCAAATTTGTCTGTAGGGAACGCCTCGCAAACCCTCATCAGGGTTAGCATCTGTATCTTTTCATTATCTTTCCTTTTCAGCTTCATTTCTGCATTCAATCTGAAAAATCAATTTATCAATGAAGTTCCTTTCATCAGTAACTGAAGCCATAGACAACATGGATTAATTAATTAAAATACATGACGCAATCAAAATAAAGAGACGCTTGTTCAACAAATAGTCTGAATATCTTCGATGCTGGTTTTAGGTAATTTTAATAGTTGAGCTATTCCAGTGAATATCAAAGTCATAGTTCAATGCACGTAACGGCATCATAATTTGCGCTGAAATTTTAAAGTGGCAGAGGTTCAAGAATCAAGACTTAACATTTGCTCTAGATACGAACTGAAAATCATGCACATATCCATATCATGAGATAAATTGTTTGATGTTTTCCTCTGCAGATACTACGTCCAGATTTTACAGTGGAGCGTGTATTTGGGCAACAAGGCAGTGGCGACGGTGACTTGCAGAAGCCTGCTGGAGTAGCCATTCACCCCCTCAATCGGCATATCTACGTGGTAGATAAGGACAACCATCGCATAGTCGTCTTCAACTGGCAAGGTGAATTTCTATTTCGTTGGGGCCGTAGGGGAACACAACGCGGCGAATTCTTCTACCCATGGGATGTTGCTATCGATCCTAATGGGCAACGCTTGGTAGTCACTGACTCTCGCAATCATCGCCTCCAATTCTTCCGCTGCAACGGTGACTTTCTAGGAGAATACCAAATGGAAAGTGTAGTTATGAATCTCCCACCAGCTAATCTCGCCGCTACAGGACGTATGTTGGACCAACCTCGTGGAATCACTTTCATCGATCAGGTGAGTGTTTACGCAAACTGAGGAGGTTGCGCATTAAAGCATTAGGATCCCATAAAATCTGCGAAGCTAGCATTTCATTTCTACACAATTTATGTGCTCTCTCCAATGGTGTGGTTCATTTTGCATTTAATCATTATTTGCAGTCATGTTATTATTACAAATCAACATGTTATGAAATCAGTAATGTAAGGACTTTTCTCATGTGTTCGTTCTCTTTGGGAAAATCATTTTGTATTTTGAGTTGGTCTTGTTGCCTTAAATTTTTGTTAAAAAATTAAAAAAAGTTTTGTTTTCACTCCTACGAGATATGCTGCATAATTTCAAAATACTTTTCAAATGCCCCTCAACATTTCTAAAAAAAATAATGTTGCATAACAGTCTATAATGAAAAAACAGCTTGAAACAAAAACCATGTTAGAAAGTCTATCAATGTGATTGATTTCTCTTCAACAGTAACGATATTGGTTCAAACAGCCGGCGCCATGTATATATCGTAATTTCACTCAAATGAAACTGAATGCACCTCTAAAAAGTCAATGCCGATGTTGTTGAGTTGATTCCTTCCATAGCCAACATCATTCGATAATTAAAACTTTGAAGACAAGTATTTTTTTTGCCGCGCGTCTTAGACATAAAATCGCATTTTTAGCAATGGAAATTATCTGTTGGAACGTCATTAAGTTCACCCAAGACGAGATGATCACGATAAGTAAATTCATTGTCCACAGTGTAATAATTAACTTAACGCTCCAGCACTATAAAAAATCCATTGTCATGCATACTCTAGCAAAAATATGATGACCAACTCAATAGGAGAGCGCATTTAAAAGCGTCAGTTTAAGCAACTAGGCAGGAAAGACACTCAAAAGAAGCGATGATTTCAATCTCGTTGCCATTTTCCCCGCAGTACTCCCAGCCATGTTTTTCGCACGCATTGTTCTAATTTTTTTTATGGTCCAGGTTCACTTTATCAGACATTCTCGATCAAAGAGACGAATTTTCTTTGGCGAACTATTCATTGACAAAAAGTATACTGGTTTTGCCAACAACTAAGCCAGTTTTGAAGGCTTAGAATTCTCTGTTTGTAAAATGAATGCTATGACGTGCAAATGTCTCCATTAGATATGAGAATGACGCAGTGATCATAGAGTTTGTTGAAATCTTGAATTGCCAACAACTGTGCCGGCTGAGGCAACAACTATGGCAAGATATGTAGTAAAGCACACACTTCGATTAAAGTTTGTGATAGTTGTTCCAATACAGAAGGAGACATCATGCGTTTTCTACATGATTCAACACTCATGGTTGAATCAAAGCTATTGAAATTTGAGCAATTCTCTACCTCCAAAGGTAACGTAATTCATCCAAAGGAAGCTTATTCCACAACCTTGGTGTTCCATTAAAGAGGGATCTCTTGAAATGAGCTCCGTTCGACAGTGAGAATTAGCAAAAGGCATCGATTTGGGCAGTCACTTCCTTTCTTGCATGTGGTTAAAGAACGGACGTGTACTAATGCGGTGAATACGATCAAGTACATCTAAGCTGCTCTAAGAACCTGATGACCAAGCGTGTGAGTAGAACTCAATCACAGGACGAACATTTGCCGTCTTTAGTACGAAGAACTGCTAAGGACTGAAGTAGACACAGGCTCGAAACAGTGCTCCAAGATTTTGGGAGACATTGGCTCCTTATCAATGTTACCTTTAAACATCTCGACTAAGCTGCTGACGCGGGGTGCTGAAGTGCCGGATTTTTTAAGTGATTGACTTGTGATATAAGCTTGAACAATTCGTACGTAGTATAAAATTTGAATCTGATTTTTATGAACTTAGCATATTTTCTTTATTGCACCTTACAACTTTCTATCTCGTTTGACCAATATATTTTGCAAAGTGTAATCACGAAGTAGAAAAATACAAAACCAGTTTGTTCAGTTATTCCATCAGGAGTGTTGCCATTGCTATTTCATTCCCATGTGCTAGTGTTTTCCATTCTGAACTAATGTATCTATGAACTAGTTTCTTATTTGTATATACTATACAACCAGTGCTGAAGCGATTGGGAAGCACGGTCAGAGGTCAAAGCGGACACAGAGGTCATCAGTGTCCACTTGATGATGCAATGCAGCATGCAAATCCGTTTCCTGCTGGGACCAAAATGTCGGAGGCTACGGCGTCTTGCCCACTGGCGAACGACAGAGCGTGAGAACGACAACAAATGGTCACTGAATTCCTTGAATGCTTCCACATCGAGATTAACTATAACATTCAAGCGAAAACAAGCAAGTTATTGTTGAAATTAGGTCGCTGTGATTAGTGCTTGCATGGTATTCTCAACACAGGATGCTGCACTTGTTAAATCACTGGAAACAGAAGTATGTCTCCAACAAGAACTGTCTTTATGCAAATTTAAAAATGGGGGTTTAAAGTCGTATTTTTGCATGTGTGTTAGTGCCTCATTCAGACATATGGACCTCAATTTCGGCGGGTCCCTTCACAGTGCATTTTTAACATAGCTACTGGGTCGCCTAGTCATTGAAAATTCGAAGCACTGGGCGACAGTGCAATTTGATACTTGATATCAGTGAGGTATCAATGCATTCGTGTTGTGAGTGTGGCTGTGCGATCTCTTGATCTAATGAAGGACGGTCCATTTCTTGGGGGGCCTGGAAAAGGAACTGAACAACAATGAGGAGGAATCCGAAGCAGGGGAGGTTTAAGGCGAACAATTAATTCTCTGGTCACTTTCAAAAGAGATAATTCGACTGTTAGGAATGAAATTGCCATGAGTGCATATCTCTCTCAGCGGCCTGATGATGAGCAAGATTCTGTTATTGAAGACATTTAGTAACTGATTGACGCGAGAACAGAAAAGACATGTTTGCAGCAACAAGACAAGTAGTGGAGGACCTGTTTGGATAGGCAGCAGTTCACCAGTACTCGGAAGAGGTTATTAGACTCTTTGCATCAACGAAACTGCCGATTGCCGTCGAGGTATAACGATAGCACAGCAAAGCTGTACGTGCTACCTCCTGCAAATATCCATGCAAGTTCTTTTCCAAACTAGTGCATTCATACATTGCACTATGCCCACACAGCTGCGGACCGGAGAGAGCCGTATCATGCCCTACAACATTTAAAAGCTTAAAATTTTTCATACTGTTTCAGTCTTAAATCACATTGTATTTTATCAGACCTCGTGTAATCAGTTCATATCGATTTTTCATGGCATTCGTTCAATTGCTAAGTCAGATAGAGAAAAGCTTGTAGATTATTTGATTATTGATCTAAGCATTCCTTACACAGTACTATCGGCCTCCCTTTGGTATTTCATCATACGCAGTTCATAGATAATGATACTTTATTTTAGCATAGAAATCGAATTTTGTGAAGTCGCAGAATTAGATTGTTTAAGCGCGTCACCTTACAACAAGCAGAAGAAGAGGCGACCTGTCTAATTCTATGTGTGAATTTTAATAGGAAAGGTGGCACATTTATTCTTACGATACTATATGCTGGACGTTTAACAAAGAAATGAAGCACAGTTTCTACATTACCAGTGTTACATTTTTAATAAAGTGCTGACTTCATTCGGTAGCAGTTTTCTCTGATTGTATTGTGATAAGAGATATTTGATTTTCCCAAAAGTAATGCAAATTTAATACATTTCGTATTCGTATTCTCCATGCTCAAGCAAATTTGAAATCTTTGTTTTCTTATTTGTCCATTTATTCTTTCGTGTATAATAGACGGTAAAGTATATTTGTTTCAAAAGGTGCTATCAACTAATCAATTTCACATGCCCTATTCACAAATAGGCCCATGTGTGTGTATTGCTTGCTGAAAAATTTTGAAAAATTAGTATAGCAGCATTCTGATTCAAGTTCGCTTTACTTTACCAATTTATGTCTCCAGATCACAGATATGTGCTCAGATTTCAAAAAAATCACTGTCATTTTTGAGAAATTCAACTTGTAAGATAATAGTCGAAAAAGTTAGAGGAAGTACAAAACCGACTTCTCAATCTCGTTGAAATGCGTAGTAAATCGATTCTATTTTTCAATTTGTTGCGCAGCTCACAAATTTTGTATAAGCTTGTTGCTTCATAGCAATACAGTTTTGAATCTGAAATTCGAATATTCCTTTTCCTGAAATCTGATTGTGAAGTTAGGGGAGGAATTTTTCTATTTTGTGAATTTCTCCTTAAATTCGACCACTTCTTATGAATGTGAGCCATCTAATCACGAATCTGTATTCATATTAACAAAATTCGCTCACGTTATGAACACATCGTACCTCCAATGCGCCTGAGCGGTTCCGCTATGAAGTCCAGAGAAGCATCAGCAGGAGCAAAATTTCATATATTTATTTCAACAGAAAATGATAACATTGATTTGTATAGTAGACTGGACATTCGCACTGGATTACAACTGTCCACCACAAAAGCTTCATTATACGCCGAATGAGTGATAACTTTGTGACCATGTTTGATAAAGTGAGTTAATGCGTTTTAATCATCAATCGGTATTTGAACATTGAAAACGTAGGTCGATTTTGACAATTTCATGCAATCCCAAGAATTGAAATATCATAGTAAGATCCCGTATGAAAATCCCATTTTGGATAGTGTTACCAGTATTTGTTCAAAAAATTGTACGTTGGTGATCCACTTATCCCAGCTCCTCTATGTATATTGTTTGAAGAAGACGTTATGTCTCTTAAATTGCGATGATCATTAACTAACATTACCCTACGATTTAGATGATTGATATGCTGTAGCGTCTTCTAGCCGGTAGCTGCCGAGAGAAGAATTTGCCCAACAGCAACAAATACCTTGTCCCGCTGTAACATGCTTAATTTATTGCTTGTTGATTTATTGAGATGCGAGGGAACTCATGAGATGAGAAATTCTCATTAATGAGAAAAGTATGCTCATCATCAAAATTAAAAGTAGTAGATAAGGAGTTTATTATTTGTTGTCTAACAACATAAGATCCCACACAAAATTTGATAGTGCTAAGTAGGCCAATACTTCTGCTATTACAGCATGCAGCAGGGTCAACCACAGTTTGACTGAAGCAGATATAAATATAATGAAGTTGAGCAAATTTTTAAGGAGGTTGCAACCCTCTACGAAATATGGGTTGAGTGAGTCTTTGGAATGAACGGAATGCTAGCTGATGATGCTACTGCTGCCCGGCTGAGATCGGTAACTCTTCGTCGCTACTTTGATGCTGTGGAAGAGGATATATTTCCCCAGCGTCATTGACGAGAAGAGGTGGTGAAAACGGGAGAGATAAGGAGAAGAAAGACGGCAATGTAGACAGAGAACACAGTAATTAGAGATGAAAGGAGACGAGGTCGAGTTGGACTCCGATGATAGAGAGAGGAGGACAAATTCTTGTCAATGATTCTGGCTGAAGTTCTTACCTTAAAATAACTGCACACAAGTAGGATTAAGGAAGAATATTGACAATGTTGTGGTAAAGCAAGAAAAGCAGACTCCTGAATGAACAGAAGATCCAAGCAAATTTGCTTTTTCAGGGATCTTGAATATACCATGCTTAACTTTTATCGGACATCATTACATGCAAGTTCGCAATAACCATGACCATAGAAAAGTTGCAGCGGAATTACTCCGAAAACTTCTCGTGTACGACAGAGAGAATCTCATACAAATAGTGTTCAGATATTCACAAATTTTAATTGTTTTATGAGCACAGCTGAATTTGCATACTGTTTCAAATACTACGTGGACAATGATTTCCTGCTACTGCTCTTTAATGCATGCTGTCCGCAAGCAAGTCTATGATAGAGGAGTTTCATGTAATAATGAAAAACTGTTCAATGTACTTAAGGTTGTGCATAATCTCAACATCTTATCAAAAATCAACAGAAATCAACTTTTAATGTATGAACAATGCATAAGATTACAAGGGAAACATAGGACTTCGCCCTTTTAGTGCTGAAAGAATAATAATTGAGTCGGTGACGTGTCCATTTTTTCATCTTCATCGGCTTTTTCAGGGATCAAATTTTGGCAGAAATACTCAGAAGAACATGAAATATAAGGAAGGAGGTGGAGAAAATCTGAAGCACATATTTTTGTTTATGATAGAGTGGTATAAGCAAGATGCCTTTGATTTTCTTCGCAAATCGGCAACGTCCTCTGAGGATCTAAAGATCTTCAATAAGTGACCACTCATTCTTCATCACCATATTTTAGCTCTCTGACCTTCAACCGGTCCATTGTGCCACCCTCGACATGCATTTTGCACCTTTTTTACAAGTAGAGGACCAGTGTTGCCAGACCTGCGCAATTTTTTACGGTACCTTCGCAATTGCGCAGTGAAACTGATTTCACACCCTTCCTGCGCAATTTTTGCACTCCTCTTATTTGTGTGAAAAACCGGAATAAATTGCCCAACTCATCTCTGAACAAAGTCGTTCTCAGGCTTGCCACTTGGTCTGTATTTACAGACTTGTCTGTAAAGTCTGTATTTGGTCTGTATTTCCTTATGAAGTCTGTAATAGTCTGCATTTATATTTTGCATTTGGATAATATAACTGGCGTAAATCATTGACTTCCAATGTCCGAGACTTCTCTCTCTCTTTCTTGAACATCTGATATTGTTTGCAGATGTCATCTCATTCATACCAGTGAATATAGCGAGAAGTTCTTGAGATCTTTTCAGCGATTGTGCGATGCATTGAACATGAACAGAATCAAGGCAGTAGACGAATTATCATTGATTCGAGTTCAAATGAAGGATACAGTATCATTAGAGAAATTGTTTGCCGAGGGTAAACTAAATGACAGTCCGCACATTTCCCATGTCGTTGAGGTACTTCTTTTGTCGCTCCCTCATAACATGGTTGTAGAATCTGGATTCTCCAAAATGAAGACCGTTGAATCGATTCATCAGTCCAGAATGGATGCGGCAACATACGATGCTCGACGCATTATCTGCTCGCATTTTGACAGGAAAAAATTCGAAGCATTTCAAGCCTCTCAAACCCTCATGAAAATGATATCCCAGGCTTCCGCTCAATACAAACTGCTTCAGAAAAAGAAGTCAACCATAGAACTTCCACAACCGCTGTCACCGTCCAAAGAACGCGTAACTGGCGTTTACAAGCGCAGGACCACTCAAACGGTTGACAAAGAACTGGGCAATATAAACGAGGAGTTGGCTGCAGCTGAGCAAGCGGTTGAAGAGATTCGTGATAAAAAACTGCGCCTACAATCAGAGCGAGAGTCCAAAATGTCACATCTCGATTCAGATAGTCAAAAAGCAATCGATTCTATGTTTTCTAAGTGAACGATAAGTCCAATGTTAAGTCATGATATCATACGAAGAACTCGTTTTTATCTCTCAATATACTTGTATTTGTTGCAATATCAAGACTTCCTATTTTCTCAGTCAGCATTGCATGTCCATTTCGTTGTTGTTTATGAACAATGAAATCAGAGTCTGTACTCTGGCTACAGTTGAACAGCTTGATAGGCTCATGTGTCCCAAAAATATCTCAATCTTAAGTTATTCCATTTCACATGACACTTGACACCATTTTTATACTACTAAGATGACCGATCACCAAGTCTGTATTTTTGTCTTTGCGAAGTGGCAAGCCTGGTCGTTCTCGTGAAAGACCATCTATTGTCAAAGGAAATGGAGTCGCATCCAATTTCTTTCACCCCATCATTGATTTCCCTGCTGAGAAGAACACATGCCGCAATGTGTGAAGCTAATTGTAAGGAAAAAGATGCCTTGGAAGAATAAAAGAGAATGAAGGAGATCGGTTTCACAACTACTTCCGCAAAAACATCAAAACGCCGCAAATTCGCAGCATTGAGTGATCAATTCCAATTTGAACCAGTGGCCATAGAAACGTCCGGCGTGTACGGCAATAGTACCCATTTTTTCATTAAGTACATCGGCAGTCGTATTTCAGGGGTTATAGGAGGGCCAAGAGGAACGTTATGGCTTAAGCAATGGATCGGCATCACCGTTGCCAGGGGTAACGCCTTGAGTGTTAGCCTAGCCGGTACTAAGGCAGTTTCTTGACTTATAACAGTTTTCCTTATCTCCTACTTTTGTTGTAATTGTTTTTTTACTTATAAAAAGTTTTTCCGTCATTCAAAAAAAAAAGACGACAGCAAACTAAGAACACATGAAGCAAGCTGAGACATTTTATCGGAATCTTCCGTAATAATGCATTCGGTAGATGGGGAACTTAGTGTAATAATCACTAACATCTGAATAGAATAATGTGATCAATAGTATCAGGTGATAAAAATTCCAATGAGTGGACATATATTATGTCACCACTACTGACTGAGTTAATGTGACAGTTAGCTGACGTCAAATCAAGATTAGACATTTCTAGTCAAATCAATGTTTTGTACATATTTTGCTCGACGCTCGAACCCAAGTTACACGAGTTCTAGTCGGGAAGAAAGGGAATTGGTGCCCTTTTGAACTTATTGTGTGATTTAATTTTACCGGTAGGCCTATACATAACATGTTGACAACGTGATGAATATCTCTAATGATGCTCATAGGGAAGTTGACCAGAAGTTGTTGTGTTCTCTACAGTTTATGTTAGAGCGGGATTGATTATTACATTTTGCTTTGATTTCGCTGAAATTAAGAGTGACCTACTGAAATTGATTTTCTGTTTGGATTATTCAAAAAGAACATTTGCCACTTTTTGAAAGCCATTTTCAACAAAAGTCAGGGAAGCTATTTCCATTTATATTTCAGATTTTTCCACATGGACTTCAGATTTCGCCAATTGAATTTCAAATATCCAAAACTTTGAAGATATCTGAAATTCAATTGGAGAAATCTGAAATCCATTTTGAAATATCTGACATAGACATGGAAAAGGTGTAGTTGTATAATCAAATCGTGCATATTATATTTTGTTTATCTGTTCATTGTTACAGTTATAGTCAGTTATAGTCATGGTTCATTATGAACCATGTATAATTTTTCGTCAATTAATAATTTGTGTTTAATGTGTTTATAATTTGCAGGACCAATATAAGAAAGTTTTCATAGCTTTATTGACCAATTAGATAAAATTGTTTGTGCAAATTCCATCAGTGCAATCTGACCCTGTTTTGCATTGTACATATTGTTCAAGTTAAAATGCAAAATTTTGCGATATGGACTATCCCATTTTTACAACAGATTGTTTTCAATTGCAGTATTCAGTTTACAACTTTGTTTCTCTCAATGTATATTTCCTGCACTAAATAATGAATAAAAAGCGTTGTCAGAGTGAAGATGCAAAAAATATACTAACTACAAGAAGATTTGATTAAAATAGATAGATTGAATGCACTGAAAAATAAATATAGGCCATATATATATGAAAGTAATACTACCATGAATTGGCAAACAGAGCGTCTTAAATTGATATAAATTCTGAAGCAGAAAAAGGGATAGTATCAACAATGTCGGAATCAATTTGTACCTCTGGTCCTGCGCAATTTTTTCTGGCTGCGCTAAAAAAGTGAACTTATGTCTTGCAACGCTGTAGACCCCTTAGAGATAACTTTTTGAGAATAATTGCAAGCTTTTCTCTTTCTTTCGTATCCCTGACGCAGACTGTGAAGCCTAAATATTGGAATTACGCTCGTATAATAACAATATATTGCAGCTTCTAGCTTTTTCATCGATTTTATTCATTTTGGTTATAATGCTGCTAAAAAATGTTGGATATCTTTTTTAGAATGTTCTTGAGACATCTGGACCACTTGTCTTCGTGGTGGATTTCTCGCACTTGAATGAGATTACACCTATCTCCATGGTAGAGTTAGTTGACTTTATTTATATTGCAGCATGAAATGGAGATGTGCATGGTTTGAGAATGCTTACCGGCAAACATTATTTTGTCTTAATTCGAGCCTAGCCGAAGCCGCGGCTAGATAGGTGTTAGCCGAATCAGTAAAGCCTGCAGCGTGCGCCCTAGTAGATATCATGAGAAAGCTCCGATGAAACGTGTACAGCTCTATGAATTATTCCATACTGGCAGAAATGGTTTAAGTACTTGTTTCGCAGATCATGCCGACTATGACGACTCGGCTAAGTACATCTCTCGCACGAAGGGTGCCTGCCTCTATCTGAATGTATCCAGGAAGAATCAATCGTTCTGCCTTGCCACATGATGATTCGTCATTTGTAACCAGTGTGGGATCAGGGCCGAAATTTTAGTCCCTATCCCGTTCTGTCTGTATTATCAAATAGTTCATAATATTCCGGATTATGACACACGGGTACTCAATATCATTCGGTATTCATTGTGAGTCCCATCTGACACTGCTGTGCTTTGAGTTGATCAAATACGTCATGAAAAAGATCTTCTAAAACTTCAAATCTTTGAACGATCCAAACATATACTTAATGAGATGCTACTCAAAATCTAGATAAAAAGACCGTAAATCCTAGAGCTAGGGAATGTCATTTGTGAGTTAGTTGGTGTTGCTAGAAATGAGGATGCGATAGCTGAACTTGCCTCAGCATGTATCATGGAGTTTTTACGATGCTCTTCTCAGCTTGCAGTCTCAGATGAGACAGCGGACTTTAGCGACCACTTATGACAACATCATGCTACATCATGCTTCCCCCCACCCACCCCCACCCCGGTTGTCAACTTTGACCAACCTACCCCTGTTGACGTCAGGCGTAATTTTCGGTGCACCCCTAATTTGTATCTTTGTAATTTTGTTCAATTATTAAGTTTGGTTTTTTATTTATGAGTTTCTATAGTTTCATTACCTAATATTTCAGGCTAATATATTTCTGTTTAAGAACTTCATTGAGTGTAATTTTAAGATCAATTGTTGATCACATTTGAATAAGTCGTTGGACCGAAAAAATTGCAATTCGCTTCGAATATAGCAGTTCTTTTTTACTTTATTCAGATGCCGGTTCTCATGCCGTAAGAACATTCTTCCATTTTAGGGTGTAGTGATAGGGTAGTGATAATCGATATCGGCTGTCCAGCTATTCGGTTGTGTCAGCGAGCTCTCCTGTGGGGTATGTTATTCTTGGCTTCCTCTGTGATTTGGCCGGCTTTTTTTGTGATTTTTGGTGCCTCCTTGATCGTCGTGTTCTTGGCCGTCTTCCTGTCGAGATGGTTTTTGGAGTGGTGTCTTCGTTTATGAGCCGTTCTTGATTCTGTGAGGCTGTTGTTTCCATTCCGGTTTCAGTCTCTGCTGTGCATGCACAGATCGTTGTGAACAACTCTCCACCGTCGATAGTGTACTGCCGGGTGCGTCATCGTTGGCTATACTACGTAATATCTTCGGATATCTAAGTGTACTGGTGGTGTGGTTGTGTACGGCTGGGATGGTCAGCTGTTAATAGAAGGTCATCGCAAACCTGCCTCGTCGGTCTGATATCAAAATATCGATTTTTGGTCACGTGTTGAATGTCATCATAATTGCGTCCGTGGTGAATTTATGTCTTTCGTCACTTGACTGTCCCCGTCCTATCTTTGACACAGCTGCTGCAGCGGCATTAAAATAAGTACGTCACTTCGCCCCTACCTTTTTACTGTGGGTAACTCTGACGTCTTGCACTGATTACCATGACAAGCCCAAAATCAAGAAGAGAGACAAGGTCTAGTTCGATAACAGAATCTCTGCTTAAAGAGATGAGGAACATGAAAACTTTAATTCAAGACTCCAAACGGGAGGTGATAACAACATTAACTCAAGAAATAAATAATTTAAAAGATACGGTTCAGTCCCTATCTGTGCGGGTTGCTGAACTTGAAAAGCACAACAATTATCTTAATGGAAAGTGTAGTGAATTGGCGATCAATCAGATCCAGATGACGGATATGATCATTGACGAGTGTGATCAAAGAAAGAAAAGAGAATGCAATGTTGTTGTTTTTGGATTGAGAGAATGTGATCTTGGAACTGTTGACGAAAGAAAGGACAGTGATAGGAAATAGGTTGCAGGCCTTCTTGATGCTCTAGATATATCGAATGCTGAGATAACCGACATCCGTCGTTTGGGAAGACTGAACAGTAATTTGAAAGGGAAGCGTCCGTTGCTTGTGAAATTTGCAAAAATTGACCACAAGTACATCGCTATTAGAAGGGGCGCGACTCTTCGTAGGAGTGTGAATTGCTCATCAGTATACATCAATGAGGATTTAACTCCATTGCAGCAGTCTAAAAGAAAAGCTATGCTGTCTGAAGTTCGGGAGAGGCGCGATAGGGGTGAAGATGTTATTTTCAGAAATCAAGTTGTTGCTCGTGATTCCATTAATGACGTGAAAAATTTTCATTAATTTTTTCATCGAAAAATATTCTGAATCCTAAATCAAATAGTACGCTGATCAACGAGACTCTGTGTTTTCCGTCTTTCCTTCCGACTAACATTCGGTCACTTCTTCACAAAGTGGACGACTTAAGTGCAACGGCTACCATTTTCTATCCTTTTTTGATTGCCATAACGGAGACATGGTTAAGTCCTGACATCCCGTCTCTCATTTGTGTGAGTTTGGAAGCTATGCGATACATCGTTCCGATCGAATTGGGCGCTCTGGAGGAGGAGTGTGCTTTTATTCCGAAGATGATATTACTGTGACCTCTTTAGATGTGCAAGGTCATCCTGATTATTTTCAATCTGTATGGCTGTACCTTCGTCAATCGCATATCCTATTCATTTGTCTGTATATTCCTCCTATACCTTCAATCTGCAAAGCTCGTGAGATAACGCATTTCCTACAGATGAACATTGATGCATTTATAAATCGAAAATGTGGCGAGAACATCATACTATGTGGAGATTTCAATCGAATGTCTACGATACGTTTATCTTGCAATAATGATCTTCGTTCCCTTGTAAAGCAACCAACTCGTGGTGACCGCATCCTTGATGAACTATACAGCAGTTAGTCGTGTACTGTTGGGTCTCTCACTAGTTCATCAGACCACAATACGATAATATGTACATGTGCACCATACCCCACGCACAAGGAAGTGAAATCTCATACCCAAGAGTTAAGAGAATTATTTGATCTCCGTCAATCAAAAATTGATTTATTCATTCACACCCTTGACAAAGTTAATTGGACTGAATTTTATAATGTCATACAGTGCAGATGAGAAGGTCAGCAATTTCCATCGAGTGATTCAACTGTATATTGATCAAACTATCCCGAAGAAACTGGTTCCTCTAAGTCCAAAGGACAAACCGTGGATTACTCCTTTAATAAAAGACCTTATTAATCAAAGATGGCGAGCATTTAGACAACGCAACTTTGCGCTGTACAACCATTTAAGACTCAAGGTGGACAACGAAATCTGCTAGTCGAAGCGTAAATTGAGTGAAAAAGCCAGACGTACGCCTAAAGATCTCTGGAACATTACGAATAGCGTGAGTGGTGTTGGAAAGAGACATCCCTTATCTAGAATTGTGCAAGAATATCCATCTCCTATTTCTGCAGCAAATGCCATCAATTGTGCATTCTCGATGGTCTTTAATGAAAAGGCATCACTTCCTTCAAGATATATTTGCGATGACGGCTACAACACACCATGCTTCACTATTTCAATGGTTGAAAGCGAAATTAGAAGGTTGAAGCCTGGTAGTGCCCCTGGATTTGATGGTGTGCCAACTATCTTGTATAAGATGTACGTCTGCTTTGCTTTTGGCCCCTCAGCTGTGTCATTTGATATCTGCGCTCAAGAAGAGTGTTTTCCTGAACTATGGAAGCATGCATGAGTCGTTCCAGTCCCAAAGATAAAATCACCAGCTCTATCGGATCTCAGACTAATTTCCCTTCTCTGTGTGCCAAGCAAGATCTTTGAGCGACTTTTAGATCGAAAGCTGTTCCCCTTTTTTGCTTCATCAGCGGGTACTGAGCCGCATGGTGAAAGAAAAATGGCCTCAACTACCACGACACTAATAAGCCTCCATGACCGAGTCACAAAATTATTGGATAACCGTCTCGTATCAGGTGTGCAAATTCCAGCATATGATTAGTCGAAAGCCTTCGATAGGTTAAGTCATCGAGTCATCGTCCAGAGACTTATTGAGTGCAATTTTCCAGCGTATTTCATCAACATTATAAACTCTTATTTGCATAATCGATCACAGTCTGTTGAACTCGGTACTACATTAAATGAAGCTATGCAAGTAACATCAGGTGTACCACAGGGATCAGTGATGGGTCCCTTACTATTCACCAGTGTTTGTGGGAGCCTAAAAACAGTATCCGAAGACTCAAACATTGTCAAGTACATCGATGATGTGACCATATGCGCGCCAATATTCCTAAATTCTGACAATGATCACATCCATCATGAGAACGAAAACTTTTTGCAATGGACAAAAACGAATGACCTTATCGTCAATTGCCGAAAATCAAAGTATCTCGTAGTTAAGAAAACAAGCACCTGTGTTCCTGCGTTACTTCCTGACCTTGAGCTGGTTCAAACTCACAAGATTCTTGGAGTGATTTGGAGTCAAAATCTTTCTTGGGAATTTCATTTTGATTATGTGACTCGACTTTTTTGCGAAGAGGCTTCATTGTCTTAGGGTCCTCAAGCGTTTCTTGACCAAGTATGATCTATTCAAGGTGTGCAACGGACTGTTAAGATCAGTTGTTGAGTATAGTTCCCCATTATTTGTTGGTATGCCATCTGGTCTATCTGAAAGGTTAGAGAGGCTGCAACGAAGAGCTCACAGTCATTTGCGGGGATGGTTGTGACAACCAATGCTTGGAACCTTTAGCATCCCGCCGTATTAGATCTTCTGAAAGACTCTTTGACAAATGCCTCTATGAGCTGAGCCCACTAAATTGCTTGCTGCCACAGTGTAGTAAGAGGTCACATCGTTTCCTTTTACCAGAACTCAATACTGTGCGTCGGTCATCTTCCTTCATCCCTTATATGGTTCGACATTCTTGCGGATTTGTCTAAGCAATATGAAGACCTAAGAGCCATAGAAATTTGTGAATTATTTGTATTCAATTCCATATCTGACTTTTGCTTTGTAACGTTTCGTTCAATGCTTGATTTTCATTCCTTCGAAATATACGACTATTATTATTATCATTGTAGTAATAGGTGATTTTCAGTGATGCAGCCTCTATTATATTTTAATTTTTAATTTATGCAGATGGTGATTATGCGTGATTTATGCAAATTGAAAAAATGGCAGTTTTTGGCGGATAGGCTCATAGCATTATTCAATACATGACAAAATAGTCACAAAATGCATTGAAATTATCTAGTGGCATGAAGCCTCACGTCAGATCTCAACAGGTTCTTGTTTTGGACACATACATTTTGAGAGCAAATTTAGACGTAGGCCTACATAAAATTGTAGGCTATAGATTTTACATAAAATTTGAATAATTGCAACAAATACTATGGAAACATAGAAATGTACTTATAGTCCCGCCACTAGGACTAGCTTCTGTATGGAACAAGATGTATGGCTTTCACAGACAGTTGTGCACCTCGTGACTTCCGGCTCTACGAAAATGCGCGACTTCCGAGTTCTGTCGAGTTCCTTTGATCTACAGACAAGATCAAAGAAAAAGACATGTTAATCGAAGGAAAATTGAAGTTTTAGACCAATATGTCAGATTGGCGGGCTTACTCCGACTATTCGAGATCTATTAACTCTAGCTACATAATTTTGGGCTTGATTTGTCTTCCATCACATTCTGTCAAGTGCTAGAAACAAATTCTTTGTTCGATGCTTGTAAGAATGTGGCTAGATGTTTGATGTTCAATCTAAAATTTGAACAAAATTTTATGTTTACCCTTCTAAGATGCTTGCTGAATCCAAATATGTTCGGCTTTGTAGGTAAAGGTATATGGTTACGTGACTTCATGACTTGAAGATATCTCTTGCCAAAAAATAAGGCGCTAGAATTAATAGATCTCGAATAGCCGGAATAAACAGACCAAATTGATACATTGGTCTAAAACTTCAATTTTCCTTCAATTAACGTCTTTTTCTTTGATCTTTTCTGTAGATCAAATGAACTCGACAGAACTCGGAAGGCCCGCATTTTCGTAGTCATGGGGTGTACAACTTGTTGTGAAAGCCTCATCTTCGATCATGTTCCATGCAGAAGCTCGTCCTGGTGGCGTGACTACAAGTACATTTCTGTGTTTCCATAGTACTTGCTACAATCATTGATATTATAGGTGTTTATTCAAGATTCTTTTGTCCAAAGCGTCCGATAAGTAGGCGTCAAGGAGCAGATCCGTATTAAAACCAAGAAAACTAATGAAAAGTCATGAATGTTGAAAACTTTCTCTAATTATCTTAGTGCTGTTCAGTGCGGCCTCGACCTCTTAAAATCTGCTTAATCGAGGTTGAGGTTGAGGTCGAGGTTGCACCTCTGGTGATTTTTGATTTATTTGTCCGATTCTAATGCATAATCATTTCATGGCTTATGAAAGTAGTGCATTTTTAATATATATAATATATCTCTAATCAAATGCTTCTATATTTCAGTCTCGTTTGGTGGTCACAGATTTCCAAACACATCGTCTTTGCGTTATTCGTCTGGAGGGATCTGCGGGTCAAGTAACGTACATTGGTGGTGAAGGAACAGATTTGGGTCGTTTCGTGAGACCACAATGTGTAGCGTCGGATAGGGAAGGGAATCTCGTTGTGACGGAATCGCGTTCCGGTCGCGTCCAAGTACTGGATAACACAATGCGCGCTCAACTCACTTTCGGTAGTCCTGGCAACGAGCCAGGCCAGTTCAACAGGCCGGCAGGTGTATGTTTCACGCCCCATCGGCGACTAGTCATCGTAGATTCTGAAAATCACAGAATTATTGTTTACAGCCTGGACTAGACTTCTCGTGCAGCTGCTGTATAGAGAGACTACATATAGAACTACCTCTCGCTCTTATTTCTCTCTACCTCCATCTGCCTCAGGTACGCCGAGCATGCAACGGCGTGAAATATCGCTCAGGTGACGCCATTGCGTCACCTTCAAACCAAAGACAGTGAAAGGGTTTCTTCCTGCAGTTTGAGGACTGTTTCTCGCGCCTCTCTAATCAGCCCGTATTTATGACCAATTCCGGATGGAGAATCATATTGAGATTTTCTCGTTACCTCCTTTGTAATCAATGCTACCTCATTGGATTTGAGATGAGTCTTGCAATCGTTGGATCCTCGATCCGGAGTCATTTTCATTCAACGGGTCCTCATCAGCCGTGACTGACGCAGTTCAAATCATTGATTCGCAGGACCAAGTCCATTTTATCTACCTCATTCAAGTGGCAGATCGAAGAGTTGTTTGTGTGCTGTATTTTTTATTTCACATTAAGATCTTTTCGTTGTTTAAATTGATTCGACGAAGTCAACAGTGTGTAGTCCTGCCTCAATATTAGCGCCACGAGTGGGTGACTGTGTAACACGTAGGACCCCTCGTTTGAGAGAGCTAAGCTCTAGTTATGTTTTGTGTTGAGTTTGCGCCACGGGAGGGCTACTTCATTGAGAACTGTGTGATTCATTCCTCCTCTACCTCAACTTCCTATTGATAGCGCTCAGTTGAAGGCTTAACCAAAGATTGCCTTTTCAAAATTATTTCATCTTTCCTTCAATTCTTCTAAAAGATTCTTGGCATCTTTGGCTCATTTTCTTTTTGCAGCGTTCCCAATGCATGCCGAATGCAGTTGAAGATGCTTGAAAGCGTCTATCAAACAGCGTTGGAATTTCATGTGTTTCTTCGTGATCAAAGAGAAGGCAAATGTCTTAATTTTTATCCCATCCCCTTAAGCCAATGGCCGCTTTAATTCCCTGAGAGTCTGCTGATCAAACTTTTTTCTGCACTCTATCCACAATTGTTGTTGTTAGTCATTTTTTTAAACATTTTTACACCTCCATCTGCTGTTTGTGTTTGGAGGCATTCACGTTAGCCCTTATAATGGCAGGACTTGAATAGATTTGCTTACAAGTTGTAATAAACATTTAGTTTCTCTTAATTCGATGCGTTCATGATTTCTTTGCTGACATTGTTTATCTTAACTTCATGCCCAAGTGATCATTTTCTTGCCATCATTTAACGATGATGAGGATATGGTATTTATTCCGTTATTTCTCCATTACTTCAATCCTTATCAATGTATTGTGACCATTCGACAGTTTTCAGGTGGAAGGCGAAAGAATCCGACCTTTCACTTGATTGTCGCTCTCGATTTATCCTTCGATTTCCCATCATAGATGGACCGACCACAACAGCGTGCGACTTCAAACCATTGCCGCTTCAGCTTTCAATGTCTCAGGTATATTAACCTTTCCTTCGTGGATTAGGTGACACGTCTTCGTGACTTGCATGATTGGTGACTTGAGTGCTGGCGTGAATCAATATGTATTGATAAACTCATCCGCAGGATGTAAGGCGATATGGGTATGATCAATAGTAGTGTAGTGATTGTTTGACTGAGTGAGCGCATGCATAACCCTGTGAAATAAAGTTGATTTAAAACACAAATTTGGTTTTATATTTCGCAAATTCTATGCAGGGTTTGTGTGTTCGACGGCAACTTTGAATTTCAGACTGAACACGGCTCCGTTTGGTGGTTCCGGCCCGTTCCGCTAATTTCACATGTCTTATTGGATAATTGCTTTCATATTCGTCATTCAGTTCCAAATGTACAGGTTCAATTCGACTGCAGAAATTTAGGGATGTGAATTCCTCTCGTAAAACCTGAATCCAAAACGGATGTGCCCCTTTGGGTTACCTGCAGCGCTAGGAAGCCACAAGTTTTGATGCACTCTGTAATATTCTATACTTATTGTGAATGTTGATGCATGTGTTGTTTGAAACAATGAAATATGCTCGGATGTATTTTTGAGACATGAATTAACGATACATACACTTCCGAATACTACAAAACCATGTTTTACGCTACTCTGACTGAATGAGGGACATCACACCTGGCGACGAAGATAAAAGGATACAAATAAAAAGCCACCAATTGTTTGCGAAACAATGGCTACGTGCATTCCACGACCTGATAAATATACAAATCAGTGTGACATAAACATTTGGTTCCAGCAGCTCGAATTATTCCTCTCACTGTCAAAATTTTGAGACTGACAAACGCAGTGTTCTACTTTCTTATATTGACATCGAAATCTTTCAAGCTACTGTTACCGGACTGACTTTGAGTTCCTCTACTACTTACGATGATGTCAAGAATTTTCTACTACAGCGATATTCGACCAAGGACATTTACATCGAAAGAATTTCTCTGTTTGAGAAGACGTATTCCGCTCCAGCTGAAAGCTTTGCTGCTCAGCTTAATTCCGTGCTCGACAATTTCAGTCGTGATCCTGCCGTTTTACGTGAAGAAATAATAGGGTAAATCCAATTTAATCCACAACATTTGACGAAAATGTGTCTTTGATTTGTAAAATCCATATTTCTGAACCGATTTCAATAGCTTTTTTTTAATCGAACCGTAAAGATCTCATCTATTATGGCATGGTTTTTAAAAAGTCACAAAGCCAAGACCTTCTTCACAAGTTGCCGTTTTTTGCCGAAAAAAGACCAAAAAGGCATGTCCAAAGTTGCAGTACTCTCACTTCAACACGGATTTTCGATTAGATACATTCAAATACACCCACTAATATTTATATCATCTGAAAGAAGAAGAAGATCAGCTCTTTAAGACAGTCTAATTTTAAATATTGTAATTAATATTAATCATTGAATTTTCACTGGGTTTCCATTGTCCAATGAAAAAATGTCCTCTGACCGAGACGTTTTCTGTCCTCTGACCGAGGTACCTTTCTCGAAGAATATTGATTCTTCCATTAAACGTTTTGCACCAAACGAATGCCCTAGTGTGCTAGTTTATAAATCCGTAAAGAAAATTCAGTTTGGTGACGTTACAAGTGAGCAATATTGATTTAAAAATATTTTTATCCGTTTTTTCGACCAGAGAATTTGAATATTCCCAAAAATTTCATATGGATGCTAAAACCAGAAATTTAGTCAGGAATCGATGAAATTTCACAGCATAGGAGGGATTCATGCTCTTAACATTTATGCAAAAGAAATTTTTCATTTATATCAATTAACGGTTAAATGATGTCCTCACGTAAGACTAGGTAAATGATGAACCCGGGTCTGGCCAGACCCGTAATAAAATTGAAGATAAGCACCGCTATTCATCTATAGTGAAGGTTGTAGGAACATTGGATTTTAGAATACCATGGCTTATCATCACTTCACTTCTACATTTAGCTAGTTTCAGCTAATAACTAGGCCTATATGCTTACCACAGTAGGCCTATGTTGTGAAACTGTTTTAGGTGATGCCATGGAAATATATGAGTAGTAAGCAAAACTCCACTTCTGGACCGCGCAAGATGGCCGCCATCGCTGAGTCCCCCCCCTCTGTCACGGCAGAGTGTCGTGGTCGGCCGCCGTGGTGCTTCGTGTCTGAGTGCCCCCCCCCTCTGGAACGACAGAGGTTGTGGTCTGTCGTGGTGTGCCGGCCAGGTGGGTCCACGTTCACAACATGTTCGCTGACGTCCCCCCCCTCTGCAACGACAGAGTGTGAGACTCGGGAGAGTTGGTCCGACCGCCTGGTTGACGTGGGCGACCGTCTAGGTTGACGTGGGCGACCGCCAGGATTAGTCTTGAGGCTATAGTGTGTGATGTTTTTGGTGCAATCTGCTGAATGTTGGGTTGTAAAATGGGTTGTTTCGAGTGGAAGGAGTGGTCGGATGAGAAAACGGAGGTCGGATTCGTGTTCAGCGTGAAATTCTGCATCGGTAGGGTGAGTTTCCAGTCAATCGGAGAGAAAATATTTTCGGCTGACGTCCCCCCCCTGGACAGCTTGCTTCGATTTTGGCTTCCAGTGGACGGATTTTGTCGTGCGATAGCTCGTTTGAAAGCTAAGAGTAAGACAAATTCAGTGAAAGAATCGGCTTGTTCCTATCTGTCTTCGTTTAGATGTGAGACGCCATTTAAGATTTTGGGACATTGGCGAAAAACGACAGAGTTAGAATTTGGGACGTTTTGGGCTGTAGCTTCAAAACGAAGCATCGGATTGGAAAACGGAGGCCAGATTTGGAATCAGCTTGATGTTATTGTCCAATGAGGATCATCATCCAATGAGAATCAAGCATTTCTTTATAAATAGCGAGCCTTCCACAGTGAGAATCATTCCATCGTTGAATCACACGAGTGACGGACGCACATTTTCTCTCTCCCTAGTTCCCTGTTCTATTATCCAACTAAAATGGTAAGTCGCTACTTCCCTCCCTCTCCTCCCTTGAACGTAAACTTAATACAATCTTTTTTCATTTTCAGGCATCTACTCCATCTGCTGCACTAGTAGGACAAAATGGCGGTCAAACGTTACAAGGTTCGCTACGGTCAGATCATCTACAACTGAGGCCAGTGGAAGAAACAACCAAGGTACATAATCCTACACCGCTACAGCGAAATTTAAACAAGTCTTGCGTTATGACGATCATAGCGTAGTACTCCAAACGGGAATGCTCCCTTCCACGGATGTCAAGATAATGCGCAATCAGTATGGGGACTACATACTGATCCCCGTGAGTCCGTACATTCGCACACCAACTTGATATTATTGAGGAGTACGTGACATTAAATATGGACATTCCTACTCCTCTTGCTCAAGAGTGGAAGGCGAGAGATGACAAGGATACTCCCTATAGAAAGATTTGGGATGGTAATCACATTTGCCTACCGGTATCACATTGGTGTACTTACTATAAGAAGGAGGGAGATCATTCAATACCCATCAGATGTGATGATCTCGGAGAAGGTACTTGGGATATCCTTTTCAAAGTGAATGGGCTATATTATGGTCGACACAAGGATAATAAAATAGCCTCTCTCTCCATGCATATGGAATCCATCCTATATATTCCGAAACCACCCAACGTGGACGACATAATTGATCAAATCCTTAACAGCAGTGGTACGAAGCGCAAGTCGGAGAATGCTACATCAAAACGCAAATCAAAGAAGGAGAATTACTATCCTTTCCTCACGCTACCCTATGACAATTCGCTTATGTGCTTTGAGTGTCGTAGACGTGGTCTTATTAGATACATTTTACTTCTTCGGTGCCATCATATCATTTGTGTATTTTGTCGTGAAAAGCATCGTTGTAATTCTTCATTTTGTAATATGTTATAGAACGCTTCCTTAGATGTGTAAATTTCCGTTTTAGGCTTCTATCATCATTTTTATGGATTGTGAGGGTGAACCTGTACAGGAGCTCAGTGCTATTGCTATGAACAATTGGACATATCAGATTGTTAGTGTCTATCATCAATATGCCAACTTGCGATCTCCAATGTTGATCAATGGGCGAGAAAACACATTCATGGACTTAATCTGAAATAATTTTGCAAGACTATGGCTTTTCTTGTGAGAGTGCTCTTCTTATTGACTTTAAACGATGGTTAGCTGCTTTCAATGTTATACGCATCTTTTGTAATAATCCGGGTAAGGAGAGGAAAGTATTTCCCAATCTAATCATTGATGATATTTTGCTCCCGCCTTGGGATAGTAGAGTGAATCAACATTATCATGAAGTCACGAAACGTTTTAAGGATTTGTGTGTTCCTATTTTGTCTGTTCGTTGTAGTAGCTACGTTCATAACCAATGCTTCTTTCCTCCTTACCTCAACACTGCCAAAGTCCTGTATGGTTATCATTGCTCGCTGTATGATAGTTAACAGCTGTATCTATTTTATCTCTTTCAACCATTGATTTATAATGCATGCTTGTTACCGTTATTCAATAAATAGTTACTATGAGAAGATTGTTGTTGTTTTCATGCAATGGATGGGAATAGATAAAGGGCGATCATGTCTTTCTCAAACGACTGCGGAACATTACGTTTTCATAGGCAAAGTTTTAAAGGAGCTGTTCAAGATTATGTGATAAATTTTCATAAAGATGAGACCGACATCGAAGCAGTGGTCGATGATGCTAGCACTCTATTTCTAGAGTTAATGAATACATTCTCTGATAGCATTATCATGGCGCGATGTAGTTTGCGAAAATTAAGTTTAGTCATTTTGAGAAAGGAAG